>CABFVX010003494.1:73338-84521 GCA_902151425.1 Timema shepardi | reverse complement strand
AAAAGAACTCGTGGTTCACACGTCCACGTGTGAACGGCCTGTGACCCTCCCAGGTCACGTGTGCCCCCCCCACGTTACAATATATTTAAAAAAATGATTTATTTAAAAGTTAATACACAACTTACATATTTATTCTAAATTAACAAAAACAAGCCTAATGTACCGCAATTTGATCAAAGCTTTTACCTCTAGTGGACTTAAACCAAAATTAATATACAGCCTACTTTTAAATCGTTTTATTAAGGTCCAAACCAGCGTTTGTGAGCACTTAGTCTTAAATGTCAGGATCATCTAGTCTGGTCTGCTTTTGATGGGGAGGTTGGAGATTTGAATCTCGGCTTAGTGTCTTGAGAGTTGTCTTTCTATGCAATTGTGGTTATCATTCTTTTAAACTATACTTTACTACACCATTAGTTTAGTCAAAGCCAAATAGTCCATACGGGTAGTAGGACTTGGCAAAGGAAAAACCATATGGTTTATCAAATCTAAGAGAATCCTACTGAAATGTATCTAGCTTAACAAGCTTGGCCAAACTAATTGAATATACAAAATTTTACCTGATGTAATATAACTAAATTTAATGTAGTCTTAAACTAAGTTAACTCCAACTTACCTAACTGAACTTAGCAGACTTTAATTGCTAAATTTTAAATTGATATACTATTTTCCTGACTGTCAGTTATTGCTTGTTAGGTATTGCCTTTTACTGTTGCATTCAATACACTTGCTTTCTTCCTGTTTGGAAGTTATTCCTTCTCGTGTTTGTGTTTAGTGTATGAAACAGTGGCGTCTTATTTCAAATATATTAAGATTTAGCTTTATGGCTACATATATTCATTTTAACTTATATGATATCATATATATATATAATATCATAATATCATATACAAAGATAGTTAGACCTTAAACTGATGTGTTAATAATTTTGATAGTAATTAAAATTAATTAAAATAGTGTTAAATGCACTTACAATTTATAAAAAATTCAAAAAAGATACATAAATATGGATTGAATGGCTTTGAAAGTTTTTAGAATTGAAAATGTTGAATTTTAATTAAAAAGAATCTTAAATTTATATATTAGTGTTAAAAATTTAATAGGAAAAATTTGAATCTAACAAAAAATTATAAATTTTGCATAATGTAGTACCTCATTGGGAGACTTTAAAATTAAAGTGTAAAAATAAGATATGTAACATACAATAAACTGTCTATTAAGTTTTTCAAATGTAAATAATAATGGAGAATTCAATGTTATAAAATGTAACTATACATATAAAATTTTCTTGTAAATAAAATCAGTTATTTGTAATTTAGTTAATTCAAACCCTATTTTTCACATAAGGATAACTAATTTATGTCCACAGAACTTGCCCCATGGTATGAATTCTACTTTGGAACTGGGCACAGTGGCCAGTGGAGGTAAGAAAGAGATTTACTTCTCTGTCACCAACAACAACCCCATTTCTTTGGAGCTGAAGAAATGGGAAACCAATCTGAAATGGGCGTCGGTGCAGTTGCTTGGTGTAATGGAGGCTAATCAGAGTGGAGTGTTGTATGAACACTCACTATTTGGCATTGTTAACACGGTATGCTCGCAATGTCTTATTTTAAAATTCTATACAATATATTAGGCAAATAGGCTAAACTTTTTTGTTACAATGACCATTTTACATGAGGCTACATTTTTAAGGTAATCTACTTTTTTTAATAGTTACATTAATGCTGTTTAACATATTCAATTCTTTTTCACTTTAATTAACTTTCTATAAAATATTAAATTATAATTTTATACTTTAAAATATAATTTACATATTGGGGTCTATAAAACTTAAATTTGATAAACATACTAATAACGGCACTGCGTGCAGACCTTCTTGATCACACTCGTTAACACTTCAAAGAGCCGTACATAATTTTAGTAACTTATATTGCGGGTCTGAAATTCTTCCACACATGAATATCAACACAAACCACTTTTCACTTCAATTGATTCTACAAATTTTCTTACCCGCTTTGGTGGCGTAGTTGGCTAACGCGCTTGTCATGTTGAGCTCGACTGCTGAGGCTGGAGAGATCGAGGTTCGAATCTCGGTCGGGTGAACCGGGGGTGGTTTTTCCTAAATGGTTTTCCACTCTCCCTCCACACAATTGCGGGCTCACTTCCTCTAATTAAACCTTCCCAATTCCTAATCCATTAGAGTAATTAGTACTTAAAGTGTATAACCCGAACAGGTAGTAAGACGCGGTGCTAAATATTATTATTATTATTATTACAAATTTTCTTAAATCGGCAATATTCAAACTAGTAACGCTTACTAAATTGAGGATTAATGTTTTCCTAACCTAGGGCTGTGAGAACAAAATTTGGGTGATAATAGTATTTAGTTAAATCTTGCTGAGTGACAAATATTTAATGAAGCTGTTTGGTTGGGGGCATAAAAGAAAGTGTTTGGCATTCAACTAATGAAAGGGGTATGGTTGTTGAATATGACCTAAAGAAATCATCAACTTAGTAAAGACTGAGGGAACCACTACTTACCATCACTTCTCAAATTACCACTGTGGCAAGAGGATGGTTGTCCATGTGTCATGACCTATGGGAGACCAAAAGCTATTAAGATTTCCATTCAATTATTCGGTTGGTTGGTAAGTGACAAGTGATCCTTCAAAGACCCTTCACTGCATCCACTATCAGAACTATACAGGTCATATTTAGGTGTCCAGACTTGAGTATTGAGCTTAAGGTTAACAAGGGAAACTGCCAGGGTAGGTTTTACCCTTGGAGGTGGATATAGGAGCAGGCTAATTGGAGTGCTAATATGAATGTTCAGGCTTAGACTAGACTGGTTAAGGCGCCCAGAATGATGGGGATGAGTGGAGAGCAGGCCATTTAAGGTGCTACCCAAATGAAGAGGCAGTAGTTGATAGTATGATTTTATTTGCCAGGGGAGACACTTTGGTTTTGAGAGAGAAATAAAGAGTTAAATTTATTACAAGATGAACATATTTGCCCCACCAATATGCTATATTACTATAATGTGGGGTATTTAAATATATATAAATGTATACAAAAATATTACTCCTATAGAATGAGAAGTGAAACTTCCTCCTTTAATTACAAAATTCTTCCTCTGAGGATGCTTCTGTAGGTTTCTCCTGTCCTCAAGGGGCTCAAATGATATAAAATGGAGTGCAGCACTCCGGTACAGTTACTAGTATATGTACAGTACTATACTGCATTTCTCTATATTACACATATGTTTATACACCATTATGTTAACACGTGAAATCTACTTTACTAACCAATCATGCAGAAGGCTCAATTAAAACAGGAAATAAAACAATCAGAATGAGTTGTTTGAGTGAAATTATTTTCAATAATCTGAGAACAGACTACTGTCACTCAGTGCACGCTACTCACCCGGTTGTGGAAACAGTTACCAGGAGGTCATCCTTTGTGCCCTCATCCTAAAAACCTCATAGCAACTCAAACATAAATAAATAAATGAACCAATAAATAACTAACCTAAGATTATTAAGACGTGAAATCAATTCACCATAAAATAAAGGAAAAAAACAAAAAATTAATTTTAAATGTTTATTCATTATACATGTATGTATATCAAAAGAGATGAAAACCATGTATGATGGTACAAAAAATAAATATGACCGACGTATTTTAAGAATTTATTAAAGGTAAATATGTGTATATTAAAGTTAATATAAAAGGTAATTTCAAAATTATGGTCTTCATTAATATCATTAAATTTACTTTAAAATTTAATAAATTTAACAAGTCAGAGGTTCTCATATAACCTACTCACAAAATAATATTATATACTCCAAACATAATTAAAGTCATCTTCTCCAAGAACACAACCCTATTTACAAAATTACTAGAATGATCCGCTAAGCTAAATATAACCATGAGAGTAATTGGGATTTCAAAGTATCACAAATAGATACAGATAGAAATTGAATCTGAACAGATTCTTAACAAAAGCAAGATATATTGAGGCATTAATCTCCAGTCATTACCAAAACAGACCTAATTCTTTAATCTTTCAAAGAGACTGAACATCCTCCACAAATAAATAATAAAGAAAAATCAAGATTACTCGCAATATTATTTTCTGATATGTCAATACTAAGTTAATATCTGCCATAATAGATCAACATTGGTAGAGATTTACAAAAAGGTGTATTATGAAACACAATGAATTACTGATCTTACTACAGAATTATTTTTCTATCTATCTCCACGATCACAGATAATTCGTAAAGCAATATCTAACCATTTATATATATCGATCTCGGTCATGATTTTAATGTAAATTATTATAGTCTTTGTAAAACCTTATCATAATAAAATTTAAATTCACTCTCCACTACCAGAGCATTTTAAATTACAAACAAAGAAAACTAATAAGCCGAAAGAAGAACGTTGAAAAGTTACATATTTAAAATTAATAAGCCAAAACATAAATTTCCTTACATATTTAATACACACAGCCAAGGCTACGTTCTCCTCTACCACGAGTTAAATCCAAGAGTGTTGCTAATGGCAACATACAAGCATTATATACGCTAGGATCCAAAGAAAGGGGAAGGGTGAGGAACAAGGTGGGAGGAACATAATTGGGTCACGAGGTAGGGGATACACATGACAAAACACATGATCATGAAGCTCTGAGAACGAACTCAATTGATTGAGAGCATTCTAGAACTGGAATCACTTCCCTTCTCAAACCATTTGGAATGTTCTATCACTCCGCGACCTCTAGCGGTCACCGCTCGAACTTGGGTTGGCTAAGTCAATTCTTTGCGTGTCACAGCCTTGGTCGGATGTGTTGTTATTAAATTGCGAAAACGTCGTGCGACGCTTTGGACGGTACATTAGGGTAAGTAGGTCATGCCACACCGTCTTCATTCTCCTTGTTTTGTGGCTAATGCTACACACATATTATATTGTACTGTACATAGTTACTGTACCCTACATGACTAGATTACAGTACAACTGTACCTATAATATTCAATACTGTATTGTGAGTCAGCCTGATTTTATAAACATGACATAGTAAACATGCATCTTATACAAGTTCATTCATAAAACTTGACATTTCAATAACTCTTTCCCATATTATTCCACATTAGGTCGAGTTTCTGAGACTCTACTGTAATTTAATTTTCAAGGACTATGGCTTAGTGAGATTGTCACATGATTCTTTTGCACACAATGCTTTTAAAGTTTGGTGGTAAGCTTAATAACAAAATTATTGTTAGCAAATATTCACTAATTTCCACTTCCATTTCGAGAAGCTTGTCCTCTGTGTCAAAACACTCTCAGATATGTTTTTCAGGTCACCATTTTCTCCCATTTTGTATAGTGTCAGTTTCTTCAACAACATTGAATTTACAGCGGTTCCTTTTAACTAACTAATGCTGTGCAAGTTTTCACAAACTTTTTTTGCAGTATTGCACCCTTTGCTTTAGCTCCAATGGGTTAAAGGCTAAAACTAAATTGAAATATTGTTGCCTGACAGCAACATCTCAGGCCTTTACTGCCATTTCAGTTGTCACATCACCCTCCACTAGCCTCCCTCTAACATATCTCAGGCGTCAATTTTGACAATAGGTCTGGGCTTTGACTTGGAGTTTCCAGTTATCAAAGCATTGATAGGTGATAGTATGAGGAATTCATTATTCAAGAGTTTTTAAGAAAACTATTCCTCCTTTAGAACACAGAAAGCCACTCTTTTCCTAGAACACACTTCACTTCAAACTCTTTAAATAATAGACATACCCAGCTCAGTGGCATAGTTGGCCAACACACTAGTTTCGTGTTGAGCTTGACTGCTGAGGGCGGGGAGATTGAGGTTCGAATCTCGGTCAAGTGAACTGGAGGGGGGAGGAGGGGTGTTCCTAAATGGCTTTCTACTCTCCCTCCATGCAAATGTGGGTTTGCCTCGTCTAAATTCAACCTTCCCAATTCCTAATCCATTAGCGTAATTAGTACTTAAGCCTTTAACCTGAATGGGTAGTAAGACATTCTAAAAAACAAAACTACTTGACAATCTGAGCTCATAACTTGATGAGGCTATGCAGATTATTTTGTGATAATTGAAGTACAAGTGACACTTTATTAAATGGTAGATTAGCTATATTTGTTAAAACCTGCCTCAGTGGCGTAGTTGGCTAACACGCTAGTCGTGTTGAGCTCGACTGCCAAGGACGGGGAGATTGAGGTTCGAATCTTGGTCGGGTGAACTGGGGGTGGTTTTTCCTAAATGGTTTTCCACTCTCCCTCCACGCAAATGCGGGTTCACTTCCTCTAATGCAGCCTTCCCAATTCCCAATCAATTAGTGTAATTAGTACTTAAAGCGTATAACCCAAACGAGTAGTAAGACGCGGTTCTAAATAATAATATATTTGTTAAAGACTTTTAGGATACTTTTAATGGACTTTAAGAAAAACGTGACAGCCATATTTAATAGTTTCATGTGGGCTAATAATATGGAATCGGCCTGGTTCAAAATATCTCTTTCAGAACCCTTTTTTTTTTCTGACCCAAGTTGCACACCTATAATGGTAGCATTGATTTTAACATGCCACCACCTAGGGAGCTTGAGCAAGCCTATACAGTGGTGAAAAGGTATCACTATTAAATAAACTTAACATCAAGCATAGAACCTTGGCTAATTTTCACTCCACCCACTGTATAGGTCAAGTAAGAAGTGTATCTTCAATTGCTTTAGTTTGGCTCTCATGGACCTCGAAAAGTATTACATTTAATTTAAATATTACAGTTGTTATAACTGGTAACAGATTAATTTAAATACAACTTGTACACAGCCTTAATATTGTACTAATGGTCATTGTGAATTTTTAAAATATGTTTCAAATTAATTTCTAATCAATCGAAATAGTAAAATGAAGGTCCTTTGCTAAAGTACCCTTAAAAACTCACCTTATCTTTCACAAATATAAATTTGGAGGAAGGTACTGGAAATGTGGATAGAAACATATAAAACTAACAAATACTATTTGGCATTTATAATTAAAAGAACAACATAGTTCACACTTAACATTGCTGTCTCTTGAAGAAAATCAATTGTTACCGCCCAATCTCCCATCTAGGTTTCATTCTATTGGAACTCATCAGGGAGGAATGTAAAATGTGCAACACCATATTGTGTTCATTCCTTTTATATGTTTCTATCCACCTTTCCTGTACCTTCTTTAAATTATAATTCAACTACCTAAAAAAGTGAAAAGAGGTTTCCCTTAAAAAGACAAATAGAAATTTGATACTTTGAAATTATGAGGAGAAATTAGTGGATAGCTCTCAATTTAACCTAATTTAAGCTAGCATTTTTTTTGTAATACATCCCATTTAAGTTTAGGCTAAGATCCTTTTTCTATAACAAAATTGATAAGTATTAATGTCCATGAAATTTGGTAAACCTATGATTGTATCTTTCTAATACAAATTTAAGCCTCTGACCTGGATTTAAAAAAAAATTCAAGTCTTATATATTTTCCACAACCAGCTAGCTAGGCCTGTCGTAGCTTCATACGCCTTATAATCTAACTTAAGACAGACAGGCACAACATCCAGTCCCTGGCCGTTAATTGGTCACTGGGGAAGATTAAACTCGCATTTCACTAAAGATAAATTTTTCATTATGGCTTGGGATTGAACCCGAGACCCTTAGCTCAATAGACAGCCACACTACCGACTGAAGTAAAGCATTGGACCATTGGAAAGTATACAAACATATTACATGTTCAAACAAGCTTAACTGACACAATTTTGAATAAGACACATAGATTTGGATTTACAACAATTTTTAATCTTAAAATTAATATCGTACTTAGTTCTCAAACGAATTGATTAGTTGACTCTTTATATAAAATTTTACTAATAAATCAATAATACTATATTTTTCCTATTTATTTCATCTCAAACAATTTTTATGTTCCAATTTGATATTGTCGTGTGTTCCCATGCTAACTGTTGAACTGTTCCAGACATTGCTGCATCCTGGTCACTCTGCGGTATTCAAGTTACTTTTCTTAGCTCCCAACAAGGAAATATTAATGGCTGGTGAGGTGTTTATACACTCAAAGTTTGAGAAAATGGTCATCTCCACCCGACTAGCTGTCGCTCACGGTGGCCTGGAGATCCTACCCGAGTCCATTGACCTTGGCAACTGTTTCCCTGTAAGTTCAGCATGGCATGGAGCAGATCTTAATTCACTTCCAAAACTGATTCTCTTGAGCCACTGAATAGATCCAGTAAAATAATTTAAAAAATCTTTACAATCTTTTTAAAATAAGGCAGACATTTTTACAAATATAAAAGATATCAACCTCAACTGTTATTAAAATTAACACACATTTGGGTTTTTAAGTTTAAGGTCACATCCCATGAGAAAAGGCTAGGGTTTTTGAGGTTTTTTTATGGCAAAACCTTTTTGGCTTAAATACCGTATCGACACAAATATAAGACTAGGATTATTTTCAGTTTTCGACCTCAAAAAGTTGGGGGTCGTCTTATATTAGCGTATGAAGACAAATGTTGGTGTAAGGTCAACATTTGTATGTTGTATAATACTGATATACCGGTATATGTTTATTTTACAAATAAAAGGCATGTACTTGTTTAAATTCTAACACAAACCAGCATTTTTAAAAATTTTAGCAGATGTTCACATAGTTAAATATTTTATGTACGTTGTTTTCAGCAATTACAAAACAATTGAAGGCGATGATGACTGATAAAGTTTTTTGGTGTGTTTTAAACTAGTTTTATATTAAAACACAATATTTTATAATACCATTATAATGATTGATTCATCCATGTGATAATGATGTTACTCAGAATAAAATATGCATTGCAGCAATGAAAATGTAATCAATGTAAAATATATTAATAATATTGATTTATAGTATTATTTTAATTTTTATTGTTGGTGACTAAATATTGACCAATCTAAAAATTAATAAAAAGCTTTTCCCCTAATTTCAAGTTCTCAAAATAGGTATCGTCTTATTTTTGAGTTGTCTTATATTCAGGTGAATACGGTAAATAAAATATCGCTCCATTACAAACATAAAGTTTAATTTTCTTCACATGTTGAAATCGACAGTTCTTGAATATCCATTATGAGCATAACAGGTGGCATTAGATGAGAAATTTTTTAAATGAAAATAAAAAGTTGTCATTATATTCCATTACATCATTAACAGATATTTAAGAAATTTTGTGGTCATAAAGTGAAGAAAATTAAATTCTATGTTTGTACTGGAGCAATATTTATTTATTTTATGCAAAAAAAGTTTTAGCATAAAAACTGCAAAAAAACTGGCTTTTTATCGCATCACCGTCCATTCTATATTAAACAATGGCAACAACCTATGAAAAAAATACTAGTTAAAATCCTGACCAAATGAAGACATCTAGACCAAAAATATCATGAATTCAAGCAATATTTAAGTTGAATTTTAATTTGGTAAAAGTTCAGTTTTAATTGCTAATGGTTCATAGTAGAGATGGGTGAAACAGTGATTTTACAATATCAGTGAATACAGTGATTGTGATTTTAAAATATCGGTGATTTATACCAGTAATTTTTCACTGTGACCTGTATTCACAGTGTTTTGATGGACCTATATTTTTTCACTTTCCAACCACGGCCAAGGCTAGTTAGTATTTAGCTGCTGTCCGAGTAGGCGAGTACAATCGAGTATGGAGTATTTATGAGTATTGAGTATTGGGTATTTAGTTTTTACTCGAATGGTCCCATTAGTATCGGTTGGAAGGGAAACTAATAACTCGGGTGTTTGGCGGCTTGCAATGAAATTCGATACTTAAAGGCCTAACAAAAACTCTTCTTGTCGGCACTGACATTGACAATTGACATACAGCTACCTAATCTTGCAAGGTTTCATCTGGGTTTCATGTTGCCTGACTAATGTACAGCCAATACAAAAGTATGCGTTTTAAGATGTTTTATACATTTGATAAGAAAAGAAAGCAAAACTGCAAAACATATTTTATTAATATTTTATAGTGAAATGTTATGTAATTTGGGCAAAATTAGTTGTCCAACAAACATTATGTTTAACTTGAATACCAATATTAAAACTTATTTGACGTACTATGAGAACCTCTTGTAATTGTGTAATTTATTTAGTGATCTGTTTTACTACAGTTAAAATTTATGTGACATTAAAAATGAACATAACATAATGGCGATTGGTTTAGGAAATGTTGTTTGGAATGCAGGTCATATATTATATTATTGTAGTGTTATTTTATTGTAAATACAATACATCTAATAGTAGATGAACTATGTATATATTAGAAGCAAATATACTTTAGATTAGACTATAGGATGATTAGGATCATCAACACATAGTAAATATTAAGGCTTATTTATATATTTTCTATTTTGTTACTTATATTAAACTATTATTATCGATTTTGAGGATAGGATCACCGAAAAAAAATTCAACATGTGATTTGCTTAGTAAGCAAGATTTTCGATTTTGTTATTAAAAACAAATATTTTGTATTGAAAATGCATGTGAATGAAACATTTAAACCATTAAAATCATTTTTACGTAGCAATCTGATACTGTTTTTGAAAAATGGGCTCTACGAGATCAAGTGTTTTAAATAGAAATAACACGTAAATCATACCAGTCAATAAGGTCGATTCTCATTTATCTGGTAGAAAATAAAAAATAAAAGAATAACAAGGGCTGCGAAGCGAGTATCTACTCGAGTGTCTTGAGGAAGCAATACTAGCTCCGTGTCTCGAGTAACTGTTGCCATCTGATGCGAGTATGGAGTATTTCCAATCACCGATATCTCAATCACCGATACTTTTGAGATCGAGTCACTGGGAGTATAGGTGATCAAATAGTATCGGTGAAAAAATCACACTCAGTGATTTATCGCCCATCTCTAGTTCTTAGCATGTTTTAAGCAAATACAGTAAACTCCCGAATATCCACTTTGCGGTTTAACCACGGCATCGCCAACATCAGGAGCAGGCGATACATTTGTGAAAAACACCATGTTGATGTAGAATACAGGGCTATTGATAGTTGTACTGAGTAAATCCCCAGGGAAGAGATAGTGGCCAGAGAGGCAAAAAATCTATGGGGGG
>CABFVX010003494.1:51278-66744 GCA_902151425.1 Timema shepardi | reverse complement strand
TCCTCATTATAACCACACTCCAATGTTCCTTACAGACAGTAACACCTCACCACACAAACACATGTACTATCCTCATTATAACCACACTCCAATGTTCCTTACAGACAGTAACACCTCGCCACACAAACACATGTACTCATTATAACCACACTATAATACTCCATACAGACAGTAACACCTCGCCACACAAACACATGTACTCTCCTTATTCTAACCACACTACAATGTTCCTTACAGACAGTAACACCTCGCCACACAAACACATGTGCTCTCCTCATTATAACCACACTACAATGTTTCTTACAGACAGTAACCAGTGGTTGGAGTCACTCACCTTGCCATACAACACACCCTATGTAGACTCCTTGCTGTTCTGCTCCCGCTACAAAAACTACTTAAATGCAGTTGGCGGCATCTCTTATAGAAATGTCACAATGCAACTTGATACTACTGGAGTCAGGAATCATATATTTCAGGTACAAGTCATGATTATAATGGGGTAATGATAATATGTGTTTGTAGTTATACTTATATGATTGTGTGTTGGTGAATGTACATTTGTCTATAAGGTGAAGGAGAGCATGTGTATATTTTCACACATTCTTGTGGGTATATATATTCTTTTAAATATAATTATCTGCCTTCTCGCATTTTGAAAACCATTTATAATGCTAATTGTATGTTTCTTCTAATATATAAAGCTATACTGTGTTTTACCTTTTATAAACTTGTTTTACTTCTCAAGACACTAGTGATACTCTTTCAGCGAAAATCTAATCTTTTATTAAGACCATTTGCAATTTGAGAGCTGTTTATGGTGATAAGCTATCCTAATTTATTAAATAAATCTTCTTAATATATACTTTTTATATTAATCATTAGGGTTAATTGGGCTTAATATTATAAATATAAGTAGCTAAAATTGTGGAAATGTTTTTTAACTTTCACTGTGACAAATATAATCACATACCAAACTGTCAAAACATGATATTACATCTCTCATAACTCTCATTCTTACATTTGGGACTGCCAATCACATGGAAAATTGGAAATGCCAATAAAACACAAGATTTGTTTTTGTGTTTGGAAAGAAAAGGGAAAAACACAGGAAAGTTATTAAAAATAAATATTTGGAAGAAGCTATAGGATAGGTGGATAGCAATATATAAAAGTGACAAACACAATACGGCTTTTACAATGAAAATAGTTCACACTTTAATTTGCCACCATTGGACAAAGAGGTAATGGTAGCCTCTTAAAGGAAATTGATCTTCACCACCCAATCCCCTGACCTAGGTTTCATTTTATAGCTCATCCGGAAATTAGAGGAATTTATTCAAGAGGCTACCATTACCTATTTGTCCATTGGCAGCAGTGTAAAGTGTGAACTGTGTTGTTCTTTTGATTGTAAAAGCCATATTGTGTTTGTCCCTTTTATATGTTTCTATCCACCTCTCCTATACTTTCTTCTAAATATAATACAAATATAATTTTTTTAAATGTTATATTGTGCATTGGCTATTAATTAATGTGTTAAATACCAACTATTTTATTTCAAATTAGTCAATTTTCTGAAAAATTAAATTTCATTCTTAAATATCACTGCTTATCTCCAAAGTGATTTGAAAAGATGGAAATTATTTATTGAAAACATGTGGAGTTTTATATCAAGAATATATTGGAAAACTCAGAATTTAAATATCTTGAGAACCTGCCTCAGTGGCGTAGTTGGCTAACACGCTCGGGTTGAAGCTCGACTGCAGAGGACGGGGAGATCGAGGTTCGAATCTCGGTCGGGTGAACTGGAGGCGGTTTTTCCTAAATGGTTTTCCATTTTCCCTCCACGCAAATGCGGGTTCACTTCCTCTAATTCAACCTTCCCAATTCCTAATCCAATAATATAATTAGTACTTAAAGCGTATAACCCGAACTAGTAGTAAGACGCGGTGCTAAATATTATTATTATTATTATTATTATTATTATTATTATTATTATTATTATTATTATTATTAAATATCTTGAGTTACAAGTAAAATGGAAAATACTATTCCCGGGGAATCATACCAATCTATTTATTTATCAATCATAGTTAACTGTAAGTATGAGAACTTTTTCCATCAAAATGCAAACTGACAAAGTTATGCTTTCTTCTGTTTGAACAATCCCATGAACTATTGATCAATATTGTCCTATCTCTTCTACATTTCGTTGTGTAATTGTTTGTTATAATTGTTTGACTTTAATGATTGTTTCAAATCATAGTGCATTAGGATAATCCTTTCCTTTATAGATTGAAAGGAGGATAGAAGGACAAGGCCTACACACCTACCATAAAACTGTAGGCCTTAGAAGTTAACGATTGAGACACAACAAAACAAAGACTGTCTTACTCTCTTCTGCTGAAGGGGACTGTTGTACCCCAAAAATTACATAATTAAGTGTTATGTTGTGTTTTAATCATACATTTTGAGGACTACAGTTTTATAGTAAATGTGTGGGTTTGCCCTTCTATCCTCCTTTCAATTTAATATAGCCATTTGGCACAATTTTTCCTTCATTACTTTCATAGAAACCATCTTACTTAAAGTTACTGCCCCCCCCCCTCCCCCCTATATTTAACGACAGTTACCCTAGCANGTTACCCTAGCAAAAAAAAAAAAGGCATTAACTAATATACACATGGCAGGAGTAAACTTGTGTTAATTCTATGGTCATGGTATCATATAATAATTCATTTTAACTGTAAGGTTCTTTAAGTTTGTTTTTATTCTATTTTAGGTGAAGGTGAACCTGACTTGGCCAAAATTGTTTGTGGGAAGTGACGTTCAAGTGGGGCTCAAAAATGTCAGCACAATAACGTTTCCATTGACACAATTGGGAAACACGACGTACCACCCCTTCATATTGAACAACCCCTCTAAAAGGAGTGTTCTGGTTCAACTAGTAATGGATTGGGACTATCCTCAATCAAACCATTTGGTCGACAACCTGCCTGAAGGGTGAGCCATATTTATAGCTGGAGGAGCTACTATAATATTGGAAATACCCACTTTATATGTTAACCTCCGTGTTCTTGGGGTGAAGTGCTCGCCTCATGACTCAATGTTTGTGGGTTCAAACCCAGCTGGGGTTGACAGATTTTTCTTGAGCAATAAAAATCCAGACCACAACTTTATTAGGAGGGTAAGTAAAGCTGTTGGTTCGATGTTGATTGCGGCATTTAAAAGAACCCACGTGGGTATGTGAAAATACCTTTCCGGCAAAATAGGTAAGCCCTTTTGCTCTCACTCATAAAAAATATTATGTTCAAAAAGTGCATATTTAATAAATAAATAAATGAAAAACAAATCTACTCCAATTTAAACAATGTGATGATGGGGTATTTTATTATCCTTGAAGACTTGCTGGGTCCTCTCATTATAATTTGGTTTTAGCAAACTCTTTCCTCTGTTTAATGTTTGTTGAATAAATCTAAATACATGTGTGTGCATTGTGTATGTCTATCTTCCACATATTCTGAATTTCCTGAACTGTGGGCCATCTCTAGTTATTACTAGATATTCTCTTCCATAGCACTCAAAACTATCTAAGGAATGCAAAATTCAGTACAATGTTTATTGGATTAGTAGAGAAACTAAAAAAGTTGCTAGTTGTAAAGTAGATCATTATTTTGGTATGAAGAAGAAATATAATTTGTATGACTGTGTGTTTGATTTGAGTTTGAATAAAAACGAGTTTTTATTCGAGTTTGAGTAGTAAAGAGCAATAATTGTAAAATAAACATTTAAAGTTGAATTTCTGTAATAGATTCATGCATAAGCCCTAAATAAGTACAAACAAAATTTTTTTAGAAATTCTTTTTATAATCACAAAAATTCAGATTTTTAAATAAATTTAATATAATTGAACAATTCTTTATTTTAACTAGAAAAAAGGGAATTTTGAGGGGGTCTATTTGCTGTGAAATTATATTTTAAAATTGAATAAACTAACTAACCAAGGAATTTTTGAGAAAAAGATTGAAAATTCTGAGTACTTAAAATTTTTAGTATTGTAAAAAGTATTCGAGCCAAGTTCAAGTAACTACTAAAACTCAACCCAAACTCGAATTTACGAGTACTCGCACATCCTGGAAAAAAATTTTGATCAGCCATCTGCTATTTTTGGACCTTTACTAATAAAAGTAAAATGGGTATCAGTATAGTTTTTGAAAACTTGGTGATTTTAATAACTTAGACAACTAGTTAAATATTATTCTTTAAACCATGTTCAATGGCCAAATAATCTAAAGCATTTCTCTCGCAGGAGATTAAACTTCCAATGATGGGGAGATCAAGGTTCGACTCTCGGTCAGGTGTAGTGAGGGTATTTTTTCCAAAATAGTTTTCCACTTTTCCTCCGAATCTTGGTTGGGTGTATTGAGTTTTTTTCACAAAATTGTTTTTCACTCTCTTTGAAAATATGGGTACACTTCCTCCAAATATAACCTGCCTTATATCCCTGAAACAATTAGAATAATTAGTACATAAGCAGATAACCAAAACTGGAAGTAAGATGCAGCGCTAACAAAAAAAATATTCTTCAAATATTGGAAGCTAAGTGTTTTGGTGAACATGCTATCATACAAGCAGAATGACTGTCATCTAAATCTAACACATCATTACAAATCTATTATAGCTTATAAATTTTATGCTTAAATAATGTTATCTTATGTAGTATTAACCTTTTTGCACTCAGCATATTTTCACTAGACTAAGCCAAAACACTCAGGCAAATTTTCACATATTTACCTTTGAACATTTTAAATTTTCTCATAAAAATGATTTTAGTTCATATACATGAAAAAAATCACACTTATACTATACACATTGTAGATTTATAAAAAAAATATTACATAAATTATTAGACTACCATTATTTTGCAAAAAAAACAAAATTTTTAAAATCCTAAAAATTAAATTAAAATTTCTAATTCAGAGCAAAACATTAATATCTATTTCTTGTCTTCCTTACACATCAGTCATCCTGTGAGAAAGAATTTATTTCTGTAAAATTTGATACTAGTTTGGTGTTTGTAACTTATTCTGATTCTGAACTACATAACATTTTGTAAAGTCATGTATACTTACATTAGGAGTCAGCATCTGTGTTTGAGTAAACACTCTCCATGAAGTCCCTTGCTCAGAGTGTCTACCATTCGGGAAAATCAGGGGAAACGAGAATTAGCCGGGAATTTGAAGTGATCGGGAAAAAATGGGAATAAGTCGGGAATTTGGTAAATCACAACAAAAATCCGGGAAAATGATATTTTACTCAAAATATGAAATACAACAATCATAAATTATAATGTCATTTTTTTGTTTGTAGCTGTGTAATATATTTTTAATTCCTAGTAAACGATTTTAATTCAAATTTTAAAACTTATTATTATTATTTAAAAAATATTAATAGAAAAACGAGGGTGGAGGGAGGGGGGCGGCGAGTTAGAAGGATGTGACATACTTTTTTTAGTCGGGAATTTTAGGAAATGATCAGGGTAAATCAGGGAAAAGGTCGGGGATTTCATTGGTCAAGTTTAGTAGACACCATGCTTGCTACATTTGGTACACACTGTCCTGGCTCTCCTTCGCTTTTCCTTGGTACTACATACCGTACATTGAGACTCCTTTTTGTCAGGAAGTTTTCTTATTCCTCTGGGTCCTTGTGTTTCACCCACCACCATGTTGTTTCATGGATAGCCACTCCTCCCCCAAGCCCTCGATGATCGACACTGTTTAATGATATCTCGTTTTCAGTTTGCCAGGTCCTTGGTTGTTTTCTTTATAAAGAATGTAGATATTTAACACCATTCTAGCTATGATGTTGAAAGCTACCTTCTTACAGTACCTAACAGTTCGCCTTTCATCTAGGTAAGTATATAGCATCATGTAATATGTGTCGATACCACCCATAAACTTGTTGTAGGTTGTTATTATTTCGGGTTTGGTAATTCTATGGGGCCCCAGGCCACCTTGCTGGAACTTTTGTTCTCGTGCTGTTGCAAAACTGGAGAGAAGAAGAACTGGATTTTTCTGAGGTGTTTTTTTTCTCGCGGAAGGCACATGCGAGACTGGACCAGATCTAAAATAAATCTTCTGACCTACTAAAAATTTAGATTTGATTTGCTGTGCCAATAAGTTTTCTGTTTCTCCTTACTGTTCCAGTTAGGTAGGTGCAGAGTTGGTGAAGATGACGCATTAAAGGAACTGACATAAAAAAATATCATCAAAAACATGGTATCCTTTGTTGAGGTATCCGCCTATCTCCAAAAGTTTCATGATGACAGTGTACCCCAGACAATTTTTTTGAATATCATTTTTATCTTCTTGGGATCTGGCACCTTTGTATGTAAAAAAGCCTAGGCAATAATTAGATACAGAGTCAAAAATCATCCAATATTTGATCCCCCATCGGTGGTGGTGTTTGTTGGGCAGGTATTGCATTAGGCTGGTTTTATTTTTGTAACCACTAGACTTTCATCAACACTAAGCTGCTGATGAGGTGTATAGTGGTGTCTCTAAATACTCTATTTGTATGCTCTACAAGAGGTTTGTATCTTGCAGACGGATCATATCCAGATTCTTCGGGGCCCGGCAAAACTTCGTTGTTCACAAGATGGAAAAAGCGAAACAAGTGAGAAAATCTGTGTTTAGTGAACATTGGTCCGAACCAAGGGGTGGCTTGTGAAGACAGAGTTGACCAGTGGGATGCAATTTTAGGCTTTCTTATAATTTCCATATTGAGGATACATGCAAGATAAGCCTTTGATTTCTTGCATTGTAATCCTGTTCCAGTTTTTTAGTGGAGTAGGAACATTACCTGCTTTGCTTGTGATGAACTGTTGGGCATATCAATTTGATTGTCACCATGAGGGAAAGGATAAAATCAGTGAAAAAGAAAAAAGGTTATGGGAAGAGAATCATGAGGTGGCATGTGTTTAGGTCCGGAGAGTTCTTGAAAAGGGAAAGGGAGAGGAAGAGGTTGCTCAGGTGACAGAATCTCCCTGTAGTCTTCATCATTCATACCATTTTCATCACTCTCAGACATGTTATGAACAGCTGGATTCCTAAGATCTGGCACATTATCATCATCACTAGTGATGTCAGAATCACTTTCATACACAAAGTCACTGTCACTGTCAATAGTATCTAAATAGTCTAAAATGTCCGAGTCATTTAGCTTAGAACTTGGACCGGCCATTGCCTAGCTAAAATATTTCAACTAAACAACACTTATAAGTTATAAATAATAAACTTTGAATGAAACAATGAAAATATAATAAATAATATATAAAAAGAAAACAAGTAAGAAAAATAATAGAAAAAAAAATATTTATATAAATAAGGAATAAGGAAAAAACCACGAACTAGAAACGTATTCACACCACATTGTAAACAATGATAACATATTTCAACTGTTCAAAATAAATAGTTTTTCTAAGACCAATGATGCTAGCTGTTGGAAAAGGTTTGAAATAAACCTAAATATTTAGAATATCGCGTGTGGTGCCACCTAGTTATTAAAAATAAACTTACACGGCCAGATTTAGCTGGAGCCAATATATCGGCCGCGAGAGTGTTTTGGCAGTACCCTGGCGCGCTGAGTGTTTAAGGGTTAACAGATTCACTATAAGAATTCTTCAAGTGCACTTTACTTTATATGGTGTAAGAAGTCTTTGCTAAGCAATGAATGACACTATATGATAAAGTTTTGACTCAAATACTGACTTATTATTCAGCGGCAATTGATTTCTAAACAGCATTATAGTTAGCAAGCTTACCACAGTACCTACACTCATTAGTAGTTATTACTGTTTTTTGGATTTTTTTTATGAGAATTAGAGGAAATATTTATTTCAGAGTAACTGGCGAAGAACAAGGTAAAGAAAACAGCCAACACCACCTTCCAAGCATCAATTTATAGAAATGTACTAAAAAACAAAACCCTCAAAAACCCACAGAGCCAAGTAGTTGCAGAACCAGGCGAGCCAGAGTTCGTACAATGTGACAAATCCTTACTAAAAGTAATTTTACTGCTAGCTATAAACAAGATTAACAGTTGCAACAGCCTATGCTGTTATGAGGGCAGTTAGGGGTTGAGAGAACCGAGGGTAATTTTATACTAAATTGTTTTTAACTATCCCTCAAAGCAAATGTATGAACATTTCCTTTTATTTACCACCATCCATGACAAAAACATATTAGCATAATGCATACAACTAGAACTGGTAGTGAGAACCAGTAAAAAAAATTATATTAAATTAATCAAAATGAAAGTGTCACGGTCTTATAAGTATTAATACATATTTATTAGTATTCAAGGCTATTATGAAATAATGGATGATAAAATTATTTCCCCTTCAACTCTCACGAGCGTGTGTTAATCATGATTTTCTTTTTTAAATTTCATTATTTATTACTAACCATCCAAACTATAAGCATTTTAACAACGGTGTAGTAGGTTACAGAGAAAGATAATAGAATATATGGGAAATGTATTTTCATTAAATGAAGGGATTAATAATAACATGATTATATATATTAAATTACTTTATAATAATTTATATAGTTTCTACCACATTACTTGTGCAGGTGATCATGTGAAAAAAGTTGTCATTCTCATATATTCTATTTTTCTGGTGACGAGTAGTTTGGGACTTCAAATTCGTTTGGGTGTACTTAGCTACTTTTACTAATTTTTAAATGTTTTCTCACCTTTTCCTTATTACTAAACTTCCTCTAAAATTCTACATTTATTCCTCAACCCTTCATTCTTAGTGTAATTAATATATATTTGTTTAGTCTGAATGGGCATGAAGATATCGTGGAAAATAAATATCAAACAAGGGCGTAGCTTGATTTTAAAAGTTGGGGGAAACTTTTATAATGACAAATTGATAGTTGGGTTTAAGATGTCTGTCTCACAATATAATATGTTAAATATAGATAAAAATATGCTTGGGGTGCAAACATTTAGGTTTCTATAAATAATTATGCCTAGTTTCAGGTTTTGAAATTTCTTGGTTTTAGAATTATTTCATTTACAGACATGCACACAATCTCACAAATACACATTGGATTTTATTCATCTAAACATATATAAAAATGGGACGCATCTTAGAATCACAATTCTTTTCGATTTTCCCCGCGCTTTGCACATGGCACCACACGTTTTGTTTCTATGCGGAAGTCCCACCTCCAAATTTGACCAATAGCACATTCTTCAATTCCATCAGAGAATAAAGTTACTCAGATATTGATTCATATGCAGATATCAACGACTCACAAGAATCAGACTGAGGTTAAGAAGGAATTGATACCACCTACTGATGAATAAGGTACTTCCTGTATTGTGTTGTTAGTAAACTGAATTCTGCAATAAAAATATTTATTAAATATAAGAAAGCTTTTTTTTTCTGTTGTTAAGACTGACAAAATAAGGCATGTCTTACAATTGATGGCATCTTAGAATCGAAGATTTGCGGTACATGCAATTTTCTATCAAACTTTTTTCCCAAATACGATGACAACAGTAAGGAAAATAAAATTTTATGATGGGGTTCGAGGACACAGCCAAGAAAAAGTATGAATTGTAAATGCCTCTAAAAGCTAAATGGAGATATTTTTATGGTAACTATGAGCAGAGATTTAAATGATGTAGGTTCTGTAAATGATATACTTTACATTCATAGGAGTTAATAAAATAAAATCACTCAAATCTTTTAAATTAATATGATACTTTGATGCATCTATAAAGTCTAGAGAAAATTTAATAATTTTTTTAAAACATTGTTTTATTCCAAAGCTTAGATCAGTGGTTCCCAAACTTTTAGGTTCATGGACCGACCCCTTTTGGCTTTGTGAAGTATTCACAGATCCTCCCATCATTGCTCACATAAATATAGGATATACGGATGATAAGTATCCAAAATTAATAATGTATATTAAAATAAGTTTTATTACTTTTTCCAGACAGACACAAAAATTATACATTCAAAAGTATAGATTCAATCTTGCTTTATGGGCTACTAGTGTGAAGAATGGTGTTGTTTCTTCACAAAATCCTTTAAAGTTGAGAGTGATTGTAGAGAGCTGAATTCTCATGTCGGGTGGGACGTCCAATCTACATTGATATTTAGATTTTGTTGCCGCATACCTTGAAAATTCAGCTTAGCACAGGTAAGTTGTTGGACATTGAAGAAGTCTAAGTACTGCACAGTTATACACTTGCAGATTTGAAGAAGACTGCACCAGAATTTAACCACAGGACATTCATCAAATTTCTCTTTCAAGCTAATATCAGATGTAATATTTACCAAACACTTGTAATTTTGCACAAACATTTCGTCCGGTTTCTCTGAGAAGAACAAAATGGATTTCATACCTAGGCAGCGTCATCGGTGGAAAATGGAAGTATTTCTAAAATGTTTGTTGCAAATCATCTAAATGTTGGACAATGCTATCATAAATAGTTTCTTCCAGGATAGATTCTCTTTCTATCACTAAATCATTCAAAGTTGGGAAGCATTCATATTGTCATTCTTCTACATCTATTAAAATACGCTATTCTCTCCCTTGTTGTAAATACTGACATACTCTTTCTTGGACATAACACATTTAATTCATAAATTTTTGTAAAAATGTATGCTAAGTAAACAAATTTTTGAAGCAAAGATCTATTTACCATTTTTGAGCCATGTTCAAAACTCTTAACAAGAATTCTTACCCTAGACAACCACCTTATTACTGGATGAAGCAACAGTGTTGTGTTTTTGCTACCCATATTTTCAAAAAGCAATTTGAAAACTTTGGCATTAAGTGGCCTTGAGATAATGTAATTCTCTATCTTTACTACTTCGTCCAACACAGTTTTTACGTCTATTTTCATATTTATCGATGGATCACAGTGACTATTTGGACAAGGTGGCGCCAACTCTTTGATACGCGCCACGACCCCTGTCATTGTTCTGACACTATTGGTGCACAGATCAACACACTTTTTCCAACTAGTTTCATACCCTATTATATAAATATTTATGACATTAAGGATTTCTTCTTCATTCATACGACTTTCTCTCCAATTGTATGACTTTCAAAAGATTTCTTCCCCATTCATTCAACTTTCAAAAGATTTCTTCCCCATTCATACAACATTCAAAAGATTTCTTCTCCAGTCATACTACTTTAAAGAGATTACAGAGCAACAAATTTTCTTCAATTTCATTCTGGAACGACTAACGCACACATACAAGCAGTACTGCAAGCCCTGACATGTATTTTGATTCGTCATTCTGCAACAAAAAAGCAAAGCTACATTTAAGTCACAGCATCAATTATTTTTCATTATCTATTGACATATCTTGATTGTGACATTTAACAGTATTATTAGATAACTTAATATTTTCAAGTTTCTTTTTTGTTTGCTCATCAAGCATACAAGCAGCCATTTCATTCGCATAAGGCTTGAATAAGGTTTTAGTGATTGTATAGTCTTCTCTTGCAAGCTCAATACGGTAACACATTCTTTAGGAGGTCTCTTATAGCGCATTCATTGTCAGTTTTTTAATTCATCATAAGACTCTCGATAGTTTGTTAATGTCCCATGCTTATGCTGGAAAAAGTTAACACAAATTTACTCTATTCAAGGTGATTAGTATCACGATGTCTACAAAAATTGGCAGGTAACATAGAACTGTTTGATACTACTTTGTTGAACAAGATGCATTGTGCATAAGAGGAAATATCACCTATATAGGTTGGACATAGAAACAAAAATTAATCGTTGTACTTTTGTTTATTTTACTACTTTCTGTAGTTCTAGAACTGCTATACTAGATAGTGATGTAAAACGTTTAGATTTATTTACACTTTCAATGTCAGTTGCACTGATACTTGCTGTAGTAATACATTATTGTTTACTTAATTACTTTTTTAAGTCATTGATCCAATAATAAAATAATAACTTTAATCATAAACATATATAAATGAATTAATTGTCCCTAATTAATATATAAATAACACAAGCACACTGTACCTAACAAATGTAGCAAGTACCGTGTTGAGCATGCGTGAGAAAGAGAATGAGTGACCATGTCTCCAAATTGTGATCTTTATTGATAGATTTTGCTAAAAATAGAACAGCTAGTCCTGAGAGCAGGTGTCCAACAAAGGGAGGGTTGTAGTCTTGAGAAATCTTAATTTATGTGAAAGCAAATATGGGGAAAGTGAGGGAGGGAAATAACGCTTTCACTGCAACTACTAACAAAATATATTACCTGATTTGTTGGTTGCATGGTCTAAGGCGCTACTCTTGCATTAAACTGGACTTCCGAAGACAAGGAGATCGGGGTTTGATCCGGTTGAGTGCACTAAGAGGGTTTTTTCCTATATGGTTTTTCATGCTAACTCTATTCAAATTTGGATGCACTTCCTCAAAATTAGACTTTCATAGCCCCAAACACATTTGGATAATTAGTAAATAGGCGTCTAACCCAAACAAGTAGCAAGATGCTGTGCTAAAAACCCCAAACGAGTATGATTCTTGCCATAGTGAGAATCCCAGCAATCGGCAAGAAAATATTGAACCAAACAGTGTAAACTATGGTGGTTCAACCAGGCAATAAAAATATATTCAACAGGGCGTTTCTTAGTTCGGTATTCTAAAAGTCTTATGAATTAAACATACAGTCAATTAAATAAGTTTCACAATTATTTTTATCCAAATATTAATTGCTTAAAAAATTAAATAATTTATTAGACACTTTAAAATCTAATCCACAGATCCCCTGTGCACTGTTGACAGATCCTTTGGGATTTGTAGGATTTTTATAATGTTAGTAGATATTAATTGTTCAAATATATCTTACTTTACAACACCAAATTTAAATGCAATGACTGGTAGCGCTGGAAGTTCTGCCAATTCTAATCCCTGTCAGGTCAAAGTAACTCAGTCCTGATGTGATGCGAAATCACAATATCACGAGGGATTCTAAAGTATGTTTAGGTGTGTCCTCATGTGTCAATAACACTCATCTTGTGTTAATTGCTTAGGACAATAATGTTCCCAGAACAATTACAACTATTTAGTAATGTTTCTTTTACACTTTTTTTTAACAATAATAAAGGCAATATATTTCTTTATATTAAGTTTTGTGTAAACTTTAAATCCACAAAATCCATCCTCACTCCCTATTATAGAAGCACTTCTAATGTGTGTAATAATACACATTTATGAGTATAAGTGATAAGCCTCTTCTTAAAATGTAGCCTATACTTTCAAAACATCTCCAGCGCGCTAAAGTTTAATTATATTTTATATGATCTTAAGTTTATTGTTGACAATCCTGTATATGAGAGTGGAACACATCAGTCGAGTTTGCTAGCACTGAGACACTCCTGTCATTGAGAGCTGAGCACATCAGTCGCGTTACCTAGCACTGAGAATACCATCTGTGAGATCTGAACATGACATTTAAGCTCCCTAGCTCCGTCTGTGATAGCTGATCACTTCACTAGAATTCCCTAGCATTGAGACAATCCAGCTTGTCAGGTGTACGTATTGTACTCTTTCTTTAGCTTAAATTATTTCCTAAGTTTTTCCAATGCAAATGCGAGCACACTTCCTCAAAAATCCTAACTTCTATCTCTTTACCCCAAAAATATAAATTTGTAGATAACCTCGTCAAGTATTAAGATGTAGTGGAAAAAAAATACAACATGACGGTTCATCAATTACACATATATTTACAAAAAGGGCTATATTTCAGTTAAAAGAAATAACTTTAATTAGATTTTAGTCTGATAAATGCCTCAATATACCTGAGTTGATATTGTTTATTTTGGTAATTATGCTTTCCTGGGAGATCCTGAATGTTTGGTGGTTTGTTTTTATAGACTCTCCCCTTGAGATGGCCCTGCAGTAAGTAATCTGCTGTCGTCAAGACAATAAACAATGTTGTAATAGATAACGTTACAGCAGGGTGAATCAATAGGCTGGATTTTGTTGCAAATGCTGAGACTGTTGAATATTTGAAAATATATTTTATGTAAAGCAACAATTTACCATACCATAATCTTCTTTTGGGTGAACCACAGTGTTGGTAGTTCAGTTTAAGGCGCAATACTCTTCATACTAGGTGAATTTAAACACAACTATTGAAGAAAGACTCGGAGAACATGTTAAGTGTTCATGTAGACCTGCCCCTGGTCTGAACCCGCGTCTCTACACGAAAATACTTCCAAGCGCCACTTTCCACTAGGGTTCACTTGCTTCTAATATGTCCTACATCTTGATTCCAATAACAACTATTTCTACTTATAGTATTTTCACGCAAATGTTCGTCGACTACTCAAACGAGACGATAATTTCAAATAATTTTCTATATGGTCCTGGTATAATTATGTGAGTTGTTTTTATAACTCTTTCATTTAATTTTATTTCGTGTTTAAAGGTTACCTCATTGTTGACAAAATTCAAACGGTGTCTAATTGTTTTTAATTTTGGATATATATTTAGTAAAAAAATTATGTAGATGTTTAATCTTTTATTGATCACATTTATAATATTAATTAAATTAATCATTATAGATGCGATTCATTAATAAATACTATCTAGCTATAAAAAAAATGGTTACACACACCACTAATCAAGGCTTTGGAAAAGGGATCATAATGTAGTAAAAAATATTTTTAATTATTGATTTATTTTTAAAATTATTTCCTGGGAGCGTGCCACCATTTTCGGAGCACCTGCGCTACACTAATTAGAAAGCACATGTAGTAATCTTTAGTCCACATCAGTGGTAATAAAGGAACAAGCCGCGCGTCCAAACAAATTAAAATGCACATGCGCGTGGATTTACTCAGAAGTCCACACATTATTATTATTAGCACCGCGTCTTACTACCCGTTTGGGTTATACGCACTTACGCTAATGTGTAATGGTAGGGTGATTGTGATATGAAATGGAGGACCTACAGCTTAACGTGGAATCTGAAACACGATGGAGTCCTGGCATTCCTCACATTCACAAGATGTCTTGTCAGAGGTGAAGGAAGAGTTTGGTAATCAGATAAATCTGTGCCGGGACCGAGGATTGAACCCCGGACCCCCAGCACAGTAGTCCACACAAACATACTGACTATTTACAACTGTCTTGAGAAAGAGGGATGGGGGGAGTGCCCTAAAATATCGTGCTGGTCCCTATGGCATAGCTTAGTGGAATTGTATTTATTTAGCACCACGTCTTACTAACCAATATGGTTATAATAATAATAATAATAATAATAATAATAATAATAGTAATTATAATAGTGATATTATTATTACTATTTTTATTAAGTCCAGAGTACAACGCATACATTTTTCTCTAAATGACGGATTTGGCCGCTGAGAGAGTACGGCTGTGTTAAGCACTGAATGATGGGGGG
>CABFVX010003494.1:0-51228 GCA_902151425.1 Timema shepardi | reverse complement strand
GGGGGGCAAATGGGGCAATTTTACCCAGGGTCCCGCTTCTCGAAGCCCCCAACCACACAAATATTTCTATTTCACGAAAACGAGTTTTCCGCATTCACAATCCACGTGCATTTAAGATTGATTTAAAGTACATTTTTAAACACAGAAAACAAAGGGTATGGTCTGGGAGGATAGCCACCAATGACAATAGGGACCAATCTAGGCTAACTTTATTAAACAAAAGGTAATACATTGTTTACAATAACATATATGGCACCAGTATTCTCAAATGTCTGTGTGCCCATTTTTTTATTTATTTCTTGCCTCCCCTGAGTCACTGCTGGTAGCTGAGCTGCTCCTTGTAGTCAGTAGCGTGCAGTGACTTTTTCTTAAAGAGGACTAGGTTCGAAGATACCTTCCATTATGGGGCTAAAGAAGATTACTCTCCATTTAATGTACAATATGTTAACTTAGCAAATACACTTTTACAGGTCATAGGTTACGCAATTTAGCTCTCTTCAATCGATTCACAATATTTAGACATGGAATAAACAAACAAATATCTAACTAAAGATATAAACTAAACAAAAACATGAATAAAAATAAATAAGTAAACAAGTAAATAAAAAATCAATAGTGGAATCTTGTCTATATGTGCATATTAGTGTGATCCTTCTGTCACCTTTCTGAATGAATTTTTATTTACCAACATCATGGAATGATTTTTGACTCTGCAGTTAATCTAGCAGGCCTTATTCAGCTGACAACAGTCTATTCTCACACTGGGTGCTACTTACAGTCGTCTTAATGCGTTTCAAACAAGTGGATGTGCTCACTGGTACTGTTGATACCAAACAACATAATTTATATGTTTCTTGTAACGCTTCTTCTGCTAAGTCTGTTTCCTCCAGGAACTTCATAATTTCAGTCACAGTCTTGTCTGAAAAGTCTGATAGTCTGTAGAATAATTCACTCCAAAAACTGCCAAAATTGAAAAGACTGCCGTAGCTTGGCTGAAGGGACAAAAATAAACTGTTAGGAAATCGAGATTAGAAGCTTTGACTTTATTTAATATCTAGCAGCTTATTAAGATCTTGAAACCTCAGCTACATTTGCCCAACCACGATATCAATAATTTCATTATAAAGACACACATATTTATTTCTGGGATTCAACAAGTCATCTTCTCTACGTCTCTTCTTAGGAGCTTCCACGTGGTCATCATCTTCTAATTTTTTTATAAGTCTCTTCAAAGTTGTTTCTAGCATATTTGAGGTGAGAAATCTTCTCTTTTACTTTATCGACGCGGTATTTCACATATAGTTCGTTCACCGTAAGAATTATTTTCTGAAAGGCCTTTTTCCCTACCAGAAATCTATTATGTAGTAGGATATTGGTTGGTAAAAAAACCTTTCAGAGAGTAATTCCTACCGTGAACGAAGTATAGAAAGTTTCGGTTTGAAGAATTTTTAATATTGTGTCGGTGAGAGATAAAAAGTGTTGCTTGAACCTTCAGTAGAAAGGCGAAATTGATATTTCTCAATGATGACCCATACACTTCAGCAGTCACGAAAGCATCAGTATCCCGACTATCTGAATTTTCAACAATATTCTCAAAAACTGTACGAGCTATGTTTTAATTTCATTCACCGTGCTCACAATTCTAGAATTGTAATTCCACCATGTACTGCCAACTGTTAGAAACCGCTTCTTCTTTACCTCTGATTGATTAAGAACATTAATTCGTTTCGATTAACTCAAGAATAAATTTGGGATGCCACTCAATGTCTTAAAAATATCTTTCATTCTGTTATATGATTCACAAACAGATAAATAATAAGATTGAGTTTGTGAGCATAACAGTGGATGAAGAGTGCACCTGGGCACCTCTTTTTCACAATTGTTTGTACACCTTTTAAATGTACAGAAAATGTAGCGGCTCCACAATACACTTGTGCTACAAGTTTTTGCTCACAATTAAAATGAGAGAGGATTCAAAAAACATGCTCACTTAAAACAATTGCAGTGTGATCACTGCTGACATCTGAAAAACCAATAAGTCTTTCATAAATGTTGCCATATTTCACATATTGAAGGACTGTCGAAAGTTGAGAGAGCTTTGTAATGTCTGCAGTTTCGTCCAAAATTATTGCTAGAAGAAATACTTCATTTATTTCTGACTTAATCCTATCCAAAATTAATCACTAGCACATTCAATGATGTTGTTTTGAATTTTGATGGAGGTTCCTTTAAACACCCCCCAGCTCTGGAGATGAAAATCCAATTTACTATCGTATTTAGAAAGTAACTGCATTAGTTCAATATATTTTCTCCGATTAAAGGAATCTTCCCATTCGTTGTGACCTCTGAATGGCAGATTTTGTTTAGCCAAAAAATAGCACACACCAATTAATCGTTTCTTTAGTTCCCGGTTTGAACCAACCTCTTCATTATGTTTTAAAACGTCTAGCCTTTTTGCTCACTCATTTTAAAATCAATTCTGTTTTTCCCGAAAGTTTTTAATATAGTTATTTTAGATATGTATGAGTGAGTCTTTTCATGGCTCATCTGGGCTTTGATTTGCATTCAGTTTAACATTTTGAAGAAGTATAATATTGGGGTTTGAAACTACGTGTATATTCTTTCATTTTTGTTTTAGCAGAAATGTCTGGAGTTGGCCTAGCTTTAATTATTATTTGCTGATTTTACTCAAAAGTGAGGGCTCCAAACGAAACTGCCAACTACCTTCACTAACCCTTCTACTTGTCTCAGGTCCCTTCCTCAAGCTTTGTTGTGAGGGAACAGTTTCCAAATCCAAGTCCCCTTCAATATTTCACACTTTCAAACACTGACAAACTAAATTGAAAATCAGACATTTTAACACGTCACAAGATCTCGTTAATTAATGGGAACAATTAAATAAGCTTAGCAACCACAACAGTACCACTTATAAGAAGCAAACCAAAATTAAATATACTTTCGACAGAACGCCAAGTGTTTGCATTTATCTTATTATACAGACGGACTATGCTGGCTTCAACTGGTCCTCTCCCCGGTAAGAGCCGATAAGACTCGAGCGCTTCCGATGTTAGATAGGAGAGGGGAAGGGGGCCATGCAAATATCATTGAGTATTGTGACAGTGCTTCTGATGTGAGCGTATTGTCACTGTAGGTGGGGGGAAGGACACACAAATAGCGAACATAATCGTTGAGTATTGTGACGCAAATTGAGACTCAGATTTTATTTTATGCTTGTATTTCCCGTGGAAATTTAACTCAAAATATATAAATTAAAAATGTCTAGGGACTAGCCTAGTCCTATTAGTCCACTGCTTGTAGTATTGGATCTGTTGTGGCGGGAGTTGAAGATGGCCAGGTCCCCCGCAACTCCTCCGCTAGCTGCTAGGGCGGTCGGCCATCCCTGTGCCAGGGTGATGTAGAGAGTGTTGATTCTATGAATCAATGATTGTTGTGCTCTTTTCATAAGTTCTGGGTAGTTTGATGGAGTTTATTGATAAATACTAATACTTTGATATTTTTACATCGCACGAATTTCTTGTCGGTGTTTATGTCAAATACTTGGCTTTCCGTAAAAGTGAACATCATACTTTAAAATGTTTAAAAGATATTTCAGATTTTAAATTATCGCTTGGATAAAAATGATGCTTGATAAGGATGAAATTAAAACTGAGGAGGAAGTTATTGAATGAAGGTTTTATATTTTTTTCATGCACACAATTACATTAGATTTACGAACATAATATTTCAACACTAAATTAAGTTAATTTTTGTGTGTGAAGGGGGCCCCTGAAATTCTATTTCCATAGACCCTTAATCCACTGGGTGGACCTCTAAACTATAAGTAAGATCTAGACAATAAAAGATTAATACAAGTAAAAATGTTTACTTCTTATCTCTAGCTGTGAGGCAGCGGCCTTATCTCTCAATCCACCCTACGTTCTATGACTTGCCAATAAGTACGGACGTAGCTTTCCGCATCTGCAAGCAGTACATATTCCTTTCTCAGCATCTTGTACTCAACTATAGTCCTTACCTAACCTTTAAATTGAGTGTTCGTTTGTCAAAATCTGTTCAGTAGTTTTCTCAGAATCTCTATTACTGTAAATAGGATTATCAAATTATACGTAAGGAATTATTCATGTTTGCTTATATTCCAAGATACTCGTTGCCAAGGAGATTTACAATTCATTTCTTGTTCTTTCGAAACACATTGTTGCCAAGGGTTCTTAAAAAGATGTATGCATTAAAATTTAATATATTTGAATTGATACAAAATTTAAGATGCAAAAAAGACACCTACAGTCGGTTTTTAGACACTGCTAGACACTGCCTAGCTCACTGATAAGACAACATATGGATTATATGGAAAAACCTACCCTTATAAATATCCCACACATTAAAAATCTCCATCGAAATAAATTAAGCTATTCCAAAGATCTTAGACAACAGAACGACATACACACAGAATTTCTAACTACAGACCGACACTTTGTTGTTTTATAAGTAGTATAGAATAGAATATAGACACGGCTAACTAATTGAATTATGACATTGGTGTTGGTATGTGAAACTTGTTTCATTCGTCATTGTTAGTTAAACTTTAGGATAGCTCAATTTTTTTCTTTGCATGTATGTGAGTTAACATTGCTTTAGTGCAATAATTCCTAAACGTTTTTGCTCGCAGACCCCTTTAGGCCTTATAAAACATCCATGGATACTCACATACTTGCTCACATAAATATAGGTTGTCTCACCTGCTGTCAAGAAATGTAAAACTTTGAATATACAAAACCATAATTTTACCGGTTGTTCTCTATGAGTGTGAAACACGGTCTCTTATCTTACATGACAAAAATTAATTTAGGGTGTTCGAAAACACGGCGCTTAGGAAGATATTTGTTCTAAACATAAATGAAGGCAGTAAGGAGTGGAGGAGGCTACATAATGATGAGCTGCACACCCTGTACTCATCACCAGACATTGATAGGGTAATAAAATTTTGCAGGTTATGATGGGCAAGTCATGCAGCGCGAATGGGAGTATTTAAAACTGCGTTCAAGGTATTGAATGACAAACCCAATAGGAAAAGACCACTCACTAGGAAGACCCTGACGCAGTTGGAGGATAACATTTGGAAAGACCTGAGAAACATAGGATGTAATGAGAGAGATTGGATAGAACTAGCTCAAGATAGGGATAGGTGGCATACTTTCGTGAGTGCATCAATGAGCTTTCGAGTTTATAATGCCATAGAGTAAGTAAATAAAGTCTATGTTTTTAGAAATATCTTAACACCATCTACCATCACTTGTGCTATCTATAATCAGATTAAAAACTAACAGTGCTTATTTTACGGAGATACCCAAAGGTTTTAACATTATATTTTAGGCTAAATGACTTTTAGGCCAAATGACTTTAGGCCAAATGACATTCAGGCCAAATGACATTCAGGCCAAATGACATTCATGCCAAATGACATTCAGGCCAAATGACTTTTAGGCCAACTGAATTTTAGACCATCTGACTTTAGACCTACTGCCGCGTCTCCAAAATCTCTTGAGTATCTGTCTGGGGTGTTCTAGAAATTAAAGACAACTTTTTCTCTTCGTTTAAAATGTTTGTTAGATAATGCCGCTATGCTCATGACAGATATTCAAGGACTGTTATCTATATGTGAAGAAACTTAAACTCTTTATTTGTACTGGAGATATATTAGTTTTGCCATACAAACTGCAAAAACACTGGGCTTTTCTCCTGTTCTCTTCCAACCTACCGGAAAAATTTACTTCTAGGCTCTCAGGCCAGGCACAGCTTGAATGTATCCATGTTGAAATGTTGGTTAAGATACAATGTGTTTGATATGTAATGTTATGTGCTTCACTATAATTAATTGCAGATTCAATAACTGGCAAGTGACAGGTGATAGAAGTAAGAACTGGACGGGTTTGTTCTTTTGGACGGGTTGGTCAATAAAGCTCGCTGAAGATCTCCAAGTCGTAAACCACCCAAAAAGTGTGACTATTGTGCTACAGCCTGGTCAGACAGTCCACGGCCGTCTGGGATTCTTTCCCACCCATCTGGGTCCAGAAGAAGCCATCATATACATCAGGTATTTATCTAGATCAACAGTGTAGTATTCAGTCTCATATAGACTTTATAAATCACTGACACATTGGAAGTTATCTAAAGATGAAAAATAAAGTCAGAAAGAAGTTTATAAATATAAATGTAGTACAAATCATTACGCCTGCCTATGTACAATTACTATTTTCCAGGTTTACTATTATTATTATTATTATTATTATTATTATTATTATTATTATTAATTATGATTATTTATTATCATCATCATCATCATCATTGTGTCTTTTTACCAGTTCAAGCTGTACACACCTATGCTAATGTGCAATGGTAATGTGATTGTGAGATGAAATGGAGGATCTACAGTTTAACGTGGGATCCGAACCACGGTGGAGGCCTGGCATTCCACACATTCAAAATCTGCGACTAATACATGATTTCCCATGTTAACAAAAAATAATTTTAATAGAGTTAAATGTTTTGTCTGTCTGTCTCTGGTCACAGATCCAAAATAGAATGATGGATTTTGTTCCAACTTGATATTTAGATTATATAGGACTACACCACCAAAACTTTTGTTTGCCCTAGCCCTTCGACTTTGGGTTGAATTTCAAATTTTTTGAAAATAGTTTTAACTATTTTGTTTAAAATGCATATCCATGATTTGTTTTATATAACAAATAGCACTGTATGATGATTTTTGAGCAAAAATATGTTGAAGAGTAGTTTACTAATAGCAATTTTTTAAAATTCTAAATATTTCAAAAATAGCTCGAACAATTTTTGTTAAAAATTTATATCTGAAGATTGTGTGGTATGACAAATAACTTATAATTGTATATGTTTAAAAACCACGCCTTGCTAAAAAAAAAAAACTTACACCCACTTTCACGTAATCGTCCCCTCTTAATCTCACAATAAATATTTTAGATGAGAGTAGGTTGTTAAATCATTTTGTTTGAACACACACTTGGACGTAAATCTTTCTCTCCTATTTTTCTAAAAATTCTTTAGTTCCTTGTTATGTTTTTCCATTAGCCCTGATGTACACTCAAGCACACCTAACTATTGTATTTAGTTCAGCCTTTCAGAACACAAAGGCCAATATAGGAATCTCGTCTTTTCGCCATCTCTTTAAACAATTAATCCATAACACTACTCTTCAAGTGGTATAAGGCCTCTCCTCCACCGGCCACTAGTAGAACAATGCCATTAAAGTATTCTTACACCACTCCTAGTGGCGATAAAAGTAAAGTGGTCACAACCTCTTGCCAAACTGTCACTGGTAGTTCAGGAAATACCATCCTAGGTAGCAACATACAGATTTTATTATTTTTAGCAACAACTAATACTACCTGTTCAAGCTATAAGTACTAATTTGACTAATGAGTGAAGGATGATGCAGGTTGAATTTAGGTTAAGTGCACCCGCATTTGTATGGAGGAAGAGTGGCAAATCTATGGGTAGGGGGAGGGGGCAAACCTCAGTAAACCCAGTCAGTATTCAAACTCATATCACCCTGTATTCAGCAGTCTAGTTATATTGACCATGAGGCCATCAAATCAGGTGAAACCTTCTAAAGATATGGTGGAAAATTGTGGGGAGGGGTGGGATGATTTCATCTTAGAAAACCAACATGTAGGGTGACTCATTCTACAAATAGCATTGAGATGACTAGAAATAAGGGCAAAGCTAAAATTGTACCCTATCTACATATTTTTAGAATTCATTCAGAAAAACCGACCGGTGAATCTTTTTTATGGTTGCATAACCACAACACACTGGTTTAGTAAAAACACCACTCAATGCAAATTTTTGATCCTGTTCTGTCAGGTGAATAAGCTCGCAATGCAAGGCCTCAGAAATAAATTATCTTCCCCTGTTCTCCCCTTTATATCCCCAACCAAACAGAAGCCTTTCTCTTCCCCAAACCCCATTTGTCCATTTTAAAGCACAAATGACTCTCCTGTTGATTAACGCCTGGACAGTAAGTCAACACTTACTTATCGGTTCCTCTCAAAAATTAATACAATGCACATATTGGTTTAATTTAATTGTTTTAAAGATACATTTTCTTCCATAACCCTGTTTTTGGACTTAATACTTTATTTTAATAACTTTCAATACACCTCTATTTTTTTTCAAGTGCTAAGATGTACACTCCACTTACCCTGAAAGTTATCAGTCTTACCTTGATGAATAACACTATGGTCCTATATTATAATTTACATTAAAGTGGAATAATGCAAAGTAAGATTTTTATCCTGAAAAGTAACAGTCTCTCCTTTGGCACATGGCACTATTCCTATAAGCTGTGCTATTATGGCAACATGCAATGCAGATTCTAGAATAATAATTGGATGTGAATATATATAATATATCTCTATGAGGAAAACCTCTGTTTGATTTATGAGGTAATTTTATTATATTAGGAAGAAGGTACAGGAAGTTGCGTTGCATGTTTCACACTCCTCACTGATGGGTTCCGATAGGATGAAACCTAGATCGGGGAATTGGGCGATAACAATCAATTTTCTTCAAGAGGCAATCATTACCTCTTTGTCCAGTGGCAGCAATTTAAAGAGTGAACTGTGTTCTGTAAAAGTTATATTGTGTTTGTCCCTTTTAAATGTTTCTACCCACTTTTCCTGTATCTTCTTCCTAATATAATATAATAATAATTGGTAATTTCTGGCTTGGCACAGACTTTTTTAAATTAAATTTAATTCTTGTTTTTCCTTTGAAGACATTGTTTAATCTATTGTGAGTATTCAAATTATTGTAAAGATATCTGATTTCAAGATAGTTTTAAAATGGAAGAAAAACAAATAACAGGTATATTATTAAGTGTGCCATTTTAAAGTTTATATTGATATATGAACACAGATCAATAATGGGTTTATTTGCTGAAAAGATCAATTAGCTAGGTCTAAAATATATTTAAAACAAAAATCAAATTAAAACAGCTTTTTCCATAATTACACTCTCCCCATTTTAAAAATGCTATGCCACTGGATAAATATGAACTGTTGTTAAGACCACTTACACATTTTAATATCACAGGGAGGCCACTGTTTGTAAAAACCAGGAACTGCACTTTAATTTGTGCATCTGAAAAAAATCCAGGGAAAAATGGTTTAATTTTTCTGTCTGTGGGAATTTAAAAGCGAGGACTGATCTAAATAGTTTATAGGGGTGTACACATTTTTAAAATTGACTGGTGATGGACCACCTAAAATAGTTTATAATGGCGTCTTATTTACTAACATTTTTCAGGCAAGGATAACTCTAAATAGCTTCTAGGGGTATCTAAATTTTGAAAATTTTCCGGGGGAGGACCACTTCAAATATCTTAGAGAGGTATTTATTAACAACACTTGAATACTAAAATTTGATGGTGTGTTTAACACATATTTTACAACAGCAAACATTTTCATTCAGAATAATTTGTTCAAAGTTTCATAACTGGAGGAAAAGCCTTTTAAAAACCCGAGAAAAATATATTTAAATTTTATTTGCTTGGAAAACCAGAACTGTGCTAGAATATTATTCCAAGTTTAGTGTGGCCACTCTGTCTCAACTTTGAATTTAACTTTTTCATTTGGCTTACTCAAGTTTAATATTAAACATTTACATTTATCCCTCATTGTTTATATTCTGGTGTTATATTTACATATAATGTATGCACTAGAAACAAATTGGCTATGATGCTGCTTCCTTGTTCAACTTCTAATCTACTCTTGACTAATAATATTTTACATGTGTCAGGAACAACTTGACAATCTTGGAGATTGTGCGAGTAATTGGCCATGCTGCAGCTCCCTTGTTCAAATTTGGGAACAGGAGACCCGGCTCAGATACCGCCATGTTATTTGAGCTGACTGAAAAGCACCTGAAAGATTGTGAAAGTATGACATTTATAAATTATGCTTCTTAAATTTGTATTATTTTTTATTTTATTTTAAATGTGCACATGTACACTCCGTTTACTCTGAAAGGGAGCAGTCTTTCCTCAACAAATTACACCATCAGGTTAAACATACTGTACAATATAAAATGTTTGCAAGAATTATTATTGAAACATATGTTTAATATAAAAATATAGAAGTATTTAGGTTGTACAAAAATGTTTACAAAACAAGAAAACTATTAATTTACAGTTATTTTAATATAATTAGTATGGAAAAAAAAATTAAATCAATGATTAATTTGCAAATTTGCTTGCAATAATTTAATTATATTTGATAAATTTTGTCAACACAAATTTAGTAAATAAATATATATTATACTTTTCCATTAATATTTATATTACATAGTATAATAAAATTTGGGTGTTCTAATGTTTAACTCTAAACAATTATATTTTCAGGAGAAAAAAATCGCCTCTTTCCGGCTCCAAATCTAACAGTGAAGAGATCATTTACTGCCCGCAATGCAGGGGAACTTCCCATTTTTATCAACAGTTTCAGCATCAACGGACTTCCATGCGAGGGCTTTGGCTTCAAAATACTCAACTGCAATGCTTTCTTGCTACCTCCCAATACCACTCGCAAGATAGATGTGGCCTTCACTCCAGATTTCACTCTGTCTAAAATCCAGAGAACCCTGAGTATTGTCACAAGCTTGGGGATGGAGGTTAACTACACATTAGAAACCACTCTACCACCCGTCTATTTGGCTTCTTGTTCCAGTGTGTTGAACCGCCCAACCTGGGAACCCATACTCTACTACTCAGCAATTAGTTTCATGATATTCTTATTATTATGCGTTATTGCTGCTGCATACTTAGAGTCAGACAGAATTTTGAAGTTTGCTATCAATGCCATGTCCAAAGAAAGACCAACATCTACTTTAGACTTTAGCAAATTTGGGACTCCCTACTCATCAAAAGGGTGTGAGCTTCAGGCAGAAAGGTTGAATAGCGAAGAGGGAGGGGAGGAGTTTTGGGGGGTAAGTAGTGACACACAGAAACAAGAAAAAAGCAATCGCAGTCTTAATGCTTGTACATATTCTACAAACAGCAGTGTGAATCATAAAAGCACCGAAGGTTGGGTGCATTCAGATAAACAATCCCTCACAGAAACTGAAACAAAAGATCATCTTTTAACTCCTCCAAAGTATAGTGAACCCAAATCAAACTTCTCAAACAATGTCACACCTTTATTGTCGATAAGGAATAAAAAAAAGCTTTCAAAGAAAAGTAGCAATAATAGTGATCCATCTTCTTTGTCAGGGTCGATACAAGAGATATCTTTACTCAAGAAAAGTTGGAATAGTGTTTTTTCAAGGTCCAACACACCTAATTCACAAACAAGTAGTAAAAGTAAAAACTTAGAAACACTAGATAATAGAGATCTACCAACAAACAGTCACACAACTGTTAGTTCACACAAGAAAACAAAAGAATCATTAGATGCCAAAAAAGTAACAAGATCATTTAAAAAGAGTAAAAATGTGTGTGAACCTGTGATCGGCTCAGAGGAGGAAACTTCATCAACAACTACAGAATGTTCCAACAATGATGAAAATGACAAGGTAAGAGGCAGCTAGGAAACCTAATTTGATTTATTTTCAACAGTTAAAGTGAAAAAAAAAACAACTATATTAATCTAAACAAAATAAAATTTATGTATCTCTTAGTTGTTTGTCAATTTCTTTAAACATATTCTTCTTGCATACCTAGTAAACATTATGAAATATTACTTTTAGTCATCTTGTTACTTCCAAAAATTATTGTTGTTCCTGACCAAACATCTTTGTCATTGTTCCTGAAAACCATCACTACCTTTAAATTCATCATATTATCTTAGTATTTATTTCCAACTAGGGCCTATTAATACCTTATAAACCTTACTTCATTCAAACAAAATTATTTGTAGCTTATATCCTGCTTTGGGAGATAATTTTGTAACATTCCATTATAATTAAAACATTTTTATTAAAGTTAATTACTTTTTAATCACAATTACAAGTCAGTTTTGTTTATGTTATAGTGGTTAAATTTGGTTATGTGTTAGAGGGATTTAAGATTTACTACTTATAAAAGAGTTATACTAAATTGGCATCTTATTTACAGTGTCTTGTACCACAAATTTTACATATATTGCAAATCATGTTCTTATACCACAAAACAAGATATTGAATTGTAGTAGTTACTAAAAGAGAAAGATATCAGACAGGCCAATTTTTATGTGTTAGCTAAAAAAAAATTAGAAAGATTATATTTCGAATCTTATTTGTTACACTCCAATTTTAGTTTTGTTTGTGAGGGATCAACCTGGTTTTGGCCTTTGTTAAATCCATACAACTCGGTGTTTACTCATATACATTTTACTATGGACTTTTTTTTACAATATCATTGTCATAAATGTTCAATTTCAGGATAAAAATCCTAGTCTTGTAACAAATTACATGGCTAGGAAACCCAATACTAGTCCTAGGAAAGCCAAACAAGTGGACTACAAAGATAACTATGAGGGTGATTGTGACGATGACGATTATGAGCGCGATGTCATGAAGAGGAAAGACCTGAACTGTCGGTGGAAGTCTAGCTATAATTCAACTTCTAGCAAACCAGAACATGAAACCACCTTGAGCAAGACTTGTCATAGCCCAAACCCAGAGTCCCATATAGCGACAAGTTTGGAACTACCATACAAGCTCAAATCGACCAAAAATTTTAGTCGAGATCGTAAGGAGAAGAATGTACTTAAAAGACGTTCAGCAGAAAAAACTAATAGCGTAAAATGTAATTTCATCCTGACATATTTAAATATAGTTCCATTTGATTGGATAATAATTGTAGAAAATCTTCAGGGAAATTATTGGTGGAAGGGTAACCTATCTAATATATATCTAGTAAATAAAAAGTAAGCTGTGTACTAACCTAAGATTTAAGATCTAAACAGGCAGTCAGTCTAAACCTAGGTTGTCCAGTAACCTTATTAATAAAGGCCTTAAGTCAAGGTGCAGTCAGTATAAGTGTAGGTTGTGCAGTAACCTTAGTGATAAAGACCTTATGTCAAGAGGAAGTAATTATTAATACAGTTTGGGAAGTAGAACTTGTTGAAGATGTCACTAGAATAAAATAGCCAACAACCCTCTAATTAATAGGTTACCAATAGCTACAGCCAAGCATTATAATCATCAGACTTGCTTTGCTGCCATTGACTTGAAGGGCAGTGCTCAAATTTTCATCACATCTGATATAAGTGGTTAACATATTTTTCATCCACAAAAAATGTGAGTACAAACAAATTTAAATGACAAAATATTCTTAACCTAGCTGTACAAATAAAATAATTTCAATTATTAATTTTATCATCACTCCTATGGACTGAGGTTAGCTTACTCCCATCTTGAACAAGAATTATCTAAAAATAAGTAACCCACCAAAAACTCATTTCAAATTTTAGAAACTATCAAGTTTTAATTTATGATTTTGTTCAACTTTTAACTTTAGCTTAATACTATATTTATATTTTATTGTGTTTTAAACATTCTTCAATTAGTTGTATTTAGTATGATTTGTTATTCTTGTGACTGAATTCTAAGTTGTACTTGTATGTATGTTACTGTTTAGCTTATATTCATTCTCGTCACATTTAGTCACTCTTTAAATTTGTATGACCATATAATTGTGAAATATTTACTCTCAAACAATATTTTACAAAAGTCTAACTAAATGCACTTTTCTGCTAAATGTATCTCAAAAGAAGTCAAGCATTTATTATTCTAATATTGCATATAAGAAGTTAGTATTGCACAGTTGATTTCACTAATCACACAAAAAAAAAAATTCTTGGTGTCTTGGAAACACTGAATTTCTAACAAAAAACAAAACAAAAAAAATACTATCAGTCTGGATTTGAACAAGGTTTATTAATATGATAGGTGCTCTTTATCTACTAACTAAAAGGCAGTTAATTTATATCATTTATGTTGGGTGGGAAGCCTTGAGAATAAATTCAGAGTTTTTAAAAACAAAGTAGTGCCTGCTGAGAAAGATATTTGGACCTAAGAGAGATTAAAAAAAAGTAGAATGGAAAAAGTTACTAATTAAAACCTTCATGGGTTGTATCCCCATATGTATTAAGGTTAATCAAGGCATATAGGCTGAAGTGGGTTGGTCATGTGGCACACATTAGTGATGACAGATGTGTTCACAAAATAGTTTAATGTAAACCTAAAGAAACAAGCTTTAGAAATTTAATTTTGTTTTGTGATAATTTGGTCATGGTTTCCCAGGAGGTTTGAGCTCTAATTTTATTTATGGTATTTCCATTCTCTTAGCTATGGTATGGTCTTCAAAGTTGGTGTTTTAATGATTATGTTGGCACCTTATTAGAGGGTTAATTGTAGAGGCGGGTGCCTATTTCTTTTTATCAAGAAGTTTTATGGTAGAATGGAAAAGAAAGCAAACTAATTCTTAGTACTTTGGCAGTTTTTATAGCAAAAAACCTCTTGGCCAAAAAAAATAAAATAGTACTTCACCATATGTCTTTAGTTTAATTTTCTATCCGCAGTAACAGTTCTTGAATATTATTCCTAGGAATCATAAAATTATATGAAAACTTTAACTCTTCATATGAAATGTTTCTCCGCAAATTCCCATATGCTCATGACTGATAATCAAGATTTGTTAAGGTCACTCTGTGGAGGGAAAATGAAATAAAGATATCTTCTGAAGCACTATTTGATTCCTAAAAAAAAAAGTTCAAATGGAAAAAACGAGTCCTAATTCTCGTTACCTTCTATTCCACTTTAATAAAATTCTCGATTTTGAGGAGCAGGCAAAAGTGAGAATTAGATAAATACAGAATTTGACAATTTTTATGATTAGATGAGAAGTTTCAAGTTTCCTAACTTGGAAAAACAACCAAATCTATAGTTACATCTAAGCTAATTATTATTTTAAAAAATGTTCAATATTAGCCTCAGATGACCAAAGCTGCAATGGGCAGCTTGTCCATTGTTGTAACAAGCTGACGAGAACATGGACTATTGGAATGTAAAATACGAAAGGAGTGTGTGGTTAAGAGAATGGACTGTTAGAAGAAATAATTGGAAAAAAAAAATATTTTCTGTGTATGTGAACCTAAGCAAAAAGGGAAAGATGTTTTGACAATGAGTGATAGTAGCCTGGCAGTGGGGTCATGTGTGGATAAATTGGTAAGGGGAAGTCAGTGAGTAAGCCCAACAGCTAAGCTGTATGTGAAAAGGTATGAGTTGGTGTCAAATAGACTTTTATGGGTAAGTATGAAAATAGGCATTCATAGAATTATGTTAGTTGCAGGTTATGCTTCGGTGCTTTGATGAAAATGAGAATGTGAGAGGGGAATTTTAGAATGAGCTCAATGAAGTCTTGAATGCATGTAAATTGGGTGAAAGAATCGTCTTTTTAGGAGATATGAATTGATGGGTGGGTACCCAAAGAAAGAATTCAGAGAGAGTGTATTAGGGTGGGTATGGTGATGACAGGGTAAAAGAGAATGGTAATTATTTAGTAAGTCTGTGTTTAGAAAAAGGTTTACTTGTGTCAGAACATTTGGTGTTAACACAAAGCTATTCACTTGTATACATGGCAAAGGGGTGATTCGAGAACGATGATTGATTTTGTGGTTTATGATGAGAGACTTAAAAGTTTAGTGCATAATACCAGGGCTGTGTGCAAAGCTGAATGAGGGATTGATCACTTCCTATTGATATCAGAAGTTGATTTAGGTAGGAATTTTGTGAGGAAGCTACACAAGAGTACTAAGCACGTAGGAGTGAAAGTGGAATAGTTGCAGGATAAATGTGTGAGTATTCTATGACAGATTTTGGGAGTTGTTCAATGGATGTGCTGGGATTTCAAATGTTCCTAATGGATAAGGGTGAATGTAATAATTATAGGGCATTTAGTTTGTTGAGTATTCCAGGCAAAGTTTTTGGGAAAGTCTTAATTTACAGGATGGATGAAAATCTAAAGACAATATATGGTGTGTGTGTAATGTGGATTTATGCTAAGTAGAGGTTGTATGGATGAGATATTTGTATTGCAACATCTGATGGAGAAATATGTGTCAATAAGGAAGAAAGTATATTGTGCATAGCAATATGTAATGGAATATTCTGAGGGTGTGTGGTGGGGATGCATAGTTAGTAAATGATGAAAATATATGTTAGGGTGGATGGAGCTTTGAACAACTGGTTTGAGATTGTACATGGTGTTAAATAAGGTTGTTGTATGTCTCCATGATTGTTACATGTATTCATGGATAAGTGTATGAGGGATGCTTGTGAGGACGTGGTTGGTGTGCAAATGGTCAATATGAGGGATAGTGCCATTACATACAGATGATATTGTATTAATGGCTGAGAATAAAAGTGGCTTGCAGAATGCATCAAATCATTTGAATATAGTGATACACAAAATGGATCTTTGTATAAATGTCTCTAAAACTAAGGTGATAGACATTTTTTGATAAAGACTGATCGAGAAATGATTGTCAACTTAGTATAAATGGAAATTGTTAGCACAAGTGAATAATTTTGTGTGTCTGGGCTGAATACTTTGTAAAAATGAAATAATAGATGGTGAAATTGACAGACAGGTGAATGCATCTTGGAAAGTAGTTTGATGTATATGGACTGTTGCAAAAAATAAAGGGGTATTGAAAGAGACAAAGATGGCACTATATAAAAGTTAACGTCAACATTGTTCTTTGGATGTGAAGTGTGGATTTGTCAAAAGAAACACAAAAGTAAGGTGCATGTTGTTAGAATGAGATATCTAAGAAATGTATGGGGAAAAACTTGTCTAGATAGTCAGTAATGAATGGGTGCTGAAGGAGTGAAACTTGAAAGAGATTTCTTTAACATCTGTTTTACTACCTGTTCAGGTTATACACTGAAAGGGAACCCAATAGGTCACTGGGAAAGATGTGTCTTCTTATATTTGTTTGGAAATGCTGAGAGGATGAATGGATTAAGTGATGAAGCAAATATATTAAGGTAGATGTGGATCAAAAGGAAGGGGTAGGCCATATAAGACGTGGCTAAATATAGTAGACGAATGTGTAAAAAAAAGATGAACATTAAATGTTTTAGGAATAAAGGAGCATGCATGACTCTGTGTATGGATGTTGTTGAAATGAAGAGAGTATGCAAGCATAGAGAAGCGTGGATAATGTTAGTGAGATTGGGTGAAGTACAGAGCTCGTGTTTTTTTTAGCTATACACACAATTTCTTGCCTACCCCGTAAGGGAACAGCGTGATTAGGTATGTATGTAATAAAATAGACACTGGGTTATTGTAATATTGTTATGCTCCACATATTTCGTTTGTAGTTTTACTTTTTGCATTAAATCCCTTGCCTGGTTGTAGAAATATTTACATGATATCTAATAATTTAACTTTGATATATATTTCACTATTTCAATGCCTGAGTATGCAGCTGTGCTTATATTTTTTTCATCCAACTTTTCTTAGATTGTAATTTTCTTTTAAAATAACTTCACTTCGATATACACAATTTGTTTAGTATTTGTTAGGAAAACCTTCCCATTAAACTTAATTGGATACTTATGTAGAGAGGGGGAAATTAGGAGAGAATGATATATTTGTTTCTTGGTTTCAAATTCTTGTTCAATAAGGTTTCAAAAGAGTGCTTTAGGAAAAGAAATAAAGGTGTGTACGGCCACATCACTGGGATATAGCACATGAAGTTCAGCCAACAGAAAAAAATAACAATTTTAACTTTTATGTTTTATTACAGTCCTTAAAAAACCTTTTTTTAGTTTCAAACGTCTGAAAATTGTATTAAGCTTGCTAATTTTTGTTTGCGATTTAAATATTCTCCTTATTAACAGACATATCCATGGATGTTTCAAACTTAATGAAGAAGTGCCTTTATCTTCACTTATGCCAGTCTTACACCTCACTAAGGGTCTTATCCTGTTGCAAATGATAATGGTAATGAAGCAAAACTTTTTTTTTTTTTTTTTAGCTACTTCTTTAGGGGGCTCCGAGAGTGTTCGGATTACTCCTTCTTTGCATGTGAGCGAGCCACGAGCTCCTTTCAGTATTGCAGTGACCCGCAATGACAGCCCTCTTTACTCGAGTATTGTGGCTCCTAGGAACAACACTCAGTATACCTCATCAAATGTCAACAGTGCTACTACTACTACTACTACTACTACTACTGCTGCTGCTACTACTGCTGCTGCTACTGCTGCTGCTGCCGCCCATGAGATGACAGGCTCCGGCCTAGGTGAGTTCCACATTGATTCTCTGTCCATTCTCTTACACAAATGTTACAAATAATTATTATTAGTAGTAACAAGAGTAAGAGCCTGTCTAGCACAGGATAGGGAAGGCATGACTATCGTGGTATGGCCATGTGAGAAGAATGGAGAGGGAAAGGATGTCCAGGAGGATGTTAGATAGGGTGATGGGGTGTAGGAGGCTGAGAGGAAGACCAAGGGACATGGCTGAAGGGAGTAGGGAGGAGTGTGGAGGAAAGAGGAGAAGACCGGGCCAAGGTGTAGGGAGAGAGGTGGTGGAAGGAAAGGAGGCGGTAGAGAGTCTCATGTTCTAAACAGACCTAACCAGTGGCTGGAAGCTGTTCATGATGATGATGATGATGACTAGTAACAATGGAACATTATACCTTTTTTGTTTTGCTGTATTGAAAAATGTGTTACATAGCTCAACCTTTTTCACTCAAATTTCATTTTTCTTGCCGAAGTTGCCTACATGTGAACATTGCTAATACTAGAGATTTCTGCTAACAAGTTGTAATGACTCATATTTAGAGGTGTACCAATATCATTTATAAAGATAGTTAGAATGCATTATAAATCTTTCACACAACCTTAGTATGGATTATAGTGACTTGCACACACACATACACAGACACACACAGACACACACACACACACACACAGACACACACACACCACTTTCTGCCTAACCCCATCCCCTCACCCCTCCACAAAATCCCCCCTCCACCCCAGTAGACCCCCCCCCCCTTTTGCAAAACTTGCCCCCACTTAACCTACCACTAACCCAGCCACACACACACACACACACACACACAGACTATTTGCTGGATCCATTAATGTCATCTTATCTAGGGAAAGTAACTCAATATTATCCCTGAAATCTATACAATTCAACCTTTAAGTTTTGTGAGTTAATTTTTCTATGTTTTTTTAGTAAATATGCATTGTAAAATAATGGTAGGTCACAACATTATTTTTTTGCAGACCCAAGCCTTATTACAAAATTTTAAAAACAATACAAATATGAAAACTGTTCACATTCTACATTGCTACCACTGGACAGAGAGATTTACTTCAAAGAGTATCTTTCAAATTATGTAATAAGCTTGATAGTTATGTTATCATAATTATTTGTAAATAGCAAACAATGCTAGCTAAATAAATAATGATCTCAAAGAACAAAATCTAAAAAAATTGTTGTTTGTGCATTGCTTAGATTTTACACTTCATTATCTGATTCTGCATTTTTTAAACAACAGCTGCTCAGTAAGTGGTGCAACTTTGTATGGCCATGTGTTTGTGTTCCTTCTCTCCCCCTTGGTTTGAAAGAGAGCTCTGTGTGCAGAGCGTAAAGACCATGGCCAGCTAGTTAGCTGCGTCAATTCAGAGACTTAGCTGCAGTTATTATAAATGTGACCTACTAAATGTTAAAGTATTCTAAGAGTTATATGGTAGAAAACATAATGAGAATTTCCACGTTGAGGACAACGTGGGCCAACAGATAAACATAACGATAATTGATGGAAATTTCCATGTTGAGGGCAACAGAGCCAGCGGATAGATAAAACAAGAACTGTCCAAAATTTTCCTCGAGGGAAATGGGGCCAGCTAACAGCCATAATGAGAATTGACAAAATTTTACCACTATAAGTAAATGCAGACAGCAGCACCCAGCTGACACAAGTTAATAAGCCAGCCTATTTTTACAACATCTCAGCAGGGTGGATTGGTGATGACATCAATCCAACAGTGAACTTATCAAATGCAGCTAGATAACATGAATTACTTCACACGACTCCATTTCACAATATTGCAACAGGGATGGATGAGCTTTCACACTAACATTGTGTAGACAACGTACCAATATTACAATAAACGCGATCTGACATAGTGCTAGCAGACAATAATTCTCAAGCAGACACAAGCACCAAATGAAGAAACCTTGTACCCAGGAGGGATATCAACACAACGTCCTAAAAAAAAAAAAAATCAAACAGCTAAGCTGTAAATAAGAAGATTCTCTTAAACGTAGACTAAGGCAGAAAAACTAAATAGTAGCGAACATTTGATTATTTGTTTATTTTTAATCAGATATATTATGTAATTAACTAAATTATGTTACATCATAGGTACAATTTTGGAAGGCTCACAATGTTCTATGAGTTCATTATGTTAAATATCAATAAACAGAGAACAACTATTGCCACATTATTGGATAGGTAGAATTGTGTTGTCTAATTTAAACATAATACTTTGGAGGGTAATAGATTTAAAGCAGACAAGCAGAAATATGAGATCAGATTTAGAGGGAGAGTGCCAGAACAGATGGTGAAAGGAATGAAACCACAACTTTCCAAACCCTGGGAAAAGGAGAAAGCGTACATTGGGTTGTTAAATGAGCCTAATAGATGCCCACCAGGGGTGATAGAAATCTATGTTAGTGAAAAAGGAAGACACTTTTTGCCAACTTACATGAAATTGACTTGAATCCAATTGAATTATAATTTCCTGTGTTTTGAGTGTTATATAAACTAAAAATTGAGTCTAATCCACATTATTCCAATTCAAACCTAATTTTTTCTACAATTCTCAAATAAATCATATAACAGATAAACTGGGTGTACTGAGTGTGGCTTTTCCTTATTAGTTTCCTCCCATTTTCTTTCCAAATGAATGTGGGTACATTTCCTATAAATTCAACCTTCCTCATCCATAATCCACTAGCATAATTTGTACCTAAGTGTATAACTCGAGAGAGTAGTAAGATTTTCCCGCAATGTTACAGTGTATTTTTTTCTTCCTCAATTTTTATTATTAGTTCATAGGTTACAATAAAAATTCTTAACTACATTTTTATTTATTTTGTTTGAACACATTTACTATACTAACAGTTTTTTTAAATTGAAAAATTACATCCAGATATGGGATTCGAATCTGGTTCTAGGTGTCATTTTTCAATTCAAGGAACTTAATATCTAGATGTGGCTATAACCAGAACTAACAAATATAATAGCCTTGCTATTTAATCCATCATGATATATGGATCATAATACTTGATACTCACAGGGTAGTGACGTGCAATACAAGGAACCTACCTTGTGGATTTTGAGGTTTTGCATAGTCTCTCTAACTCAATCTTGATCTCACCGACAAGTGGTGTACCTTGAGATCTGATTAATCTGGTGGAGGTTGGTTTGAACCCTATCGGAAACCAGGCTAGGTGCATAAGAGAGACAGGAGACTGGTCAAGGCCAAAACCAACAAGCTAGGAACAGGGCCTGGCCAGTTGACTTCCAGCTTGGTGGGCTGGGAATGTGAGGTTGGTGAAGATGAGTTAAGTCTCCTAGCTTGTTAGGGAAGGTTACCACCAAAAGAAGATCTACCTGAGGACCTACAAGAAGCAGCTCGCTACTCAGGTGCAGGCCACGACATGGTTAGTAAACTGGTGGCTGAAACAAACCAAAGTAGGAAATGAAGTAAAATGCCAATTTAGAAAAATTGCTCACAACCATAAGCTACAAATAAGGACTCTGAATAATGGCACTCTGACTGGAAGAGTGGAGGAGATTGTGGACTTGATGGATGAGAGGTGAGAAGATATTGTGGGCCTGAGTGAGACCAAATGGCGAGGTAGTGGCATAAGGGAATTAAATTAAAGCTACATTTTGCATTGGATGGAAATTGATAAAGGAAAGATGAACGAAGTAGGCTTTGTATTGAGAGAATGGCTTCAGGCAAAGATGGTAGGGATGTATGACAGGCTAATAAAGATATCAATAACTGAGAGGAGAAAAAAGGCGGAGGTGATACAAGTGTATGTCCCACAAGTGGGTGTACAACAGAAGAAAAGGACAAGTTTGAGGAAGATCTAGAAAGGTATACGAGAAATGAGTGACCGGCATTAATGGGAAAGTAGGAAAAGAAAGAGGAGGGTTTAATGAGGTGTTAGAGAAAGAAGGATGTAGAGAGAGAGAGATACGAGGAGGGTAGAAGGCTGTTGGAGCTTTGTGCAAGAAATAAAATGAAAGTGGCAAACTGCTGGTATAAAAAGAAAAGAGAAAACCATAAGATCACTATATACAGATGGAATGGGGAGCAAAGGTCAGTGATAGACTACCATCTCATATGAAGGCAGTCAAGGTAATACCAAATGTGTCTATCTATAGTGACCACAGGTTGTTGCTGATATACTTTAAATGATGGGATTATAGAAGAAAGGTAGCAAGACAAAAAAGAAGAATAAGGGTGTGGAGGCTAAAATATGAAGATGAAAGAGATCTCTACATAAGAAAGACAAGAAGCTTAGTGCCTAAGGATGAGTTAGAAAATGTAGAGGGGGAATGGGAATGGTTTAAGAACAGTTGGGTGGGAGCTGCAGAGGAGGTATTTGGGAAGACATGTGATAAAAAGAAGTGAAAGTAGACATCTTGGTGGAATGACAGGGTGAAGGAGGCAGTAGAGGATAATAATAAAGCATTCAAATAGAGTTTTAAGAATAGGAATAAGGAACCAGAGGAATAATAAAGGGAAAAGAAGAAATGAACACAGTGGGTGGTACAGGTATCCAGGAAAGCTTGGATGCTAAAACGGACAGAAATACTGGAACAGGATATGGAAGGAAGTAAGAGGATGTTATATAACCAGATAAGAAACAGGATGAGAGAGAAAAGACAAGCTAGAATGACGAATGAAGACGGAAGAACGTTGAAGACATTAGAGGAAGAAAAGTAATTATGGATGAGATATTTGGAGGAAATATTTAACCCGGAACAGGAAATGGATTAGAATGAAAAGAGCAGGAAGAAATAGAAGAGTAAGAAAGAGGTATCACATGAAAAGAGTTGGAGGACGCATTAAAGAGGATAAAATAAGGAAAAGCACCGGGTGTTGATAAACTGACTTTGGAAATGATAAGAGCTGCAAGTGAAGCAAGTATACAAGGGCTATACAGGATTCTGAAAGTGATTTGGAATTACAATACAGTGCCAAAAGACTGGAAAAAAGGGATTATAATACCTATTTTCAAGAAAAGAGACAGAAAGAGGAGTACAAATTTAAGGGGTTAAATGCTGGTGTGCCATTGTACAAAAATATATATGAGAAGATACTAGAAAAGAGAATAAAAAATAAGGTGAAAGGATGGTGTAGGGAAGAAAAATGTGGATTCAGTGAACAGAGATCTACAATAGACTTGATCTTTTCCATATAACAAACAGTTGATGGAAAAAAAAGTATGAATTTGGTAAAACTTAGTAATAGTATTTATGGATGTGGAGAAGACATAAGATGATAGCTTGGATAGAAATAAAGTTTTAAAGCGTTGGAGGAGACCGAAGTGGAAAGAAGAGTTGTAATGGTAGGGAAACATATATATGATGATGGCACGAGCTGTGTTAAGACAGAGAGTGGGAGGACGGAGTGATTCCAAATAAAAACTGGAGTGGCAGAGGAGGACCCTCTCACATGAACAAAGTGGGAGGAAAGAATGAAGCCCATGATATTTGCTTATGACTTGATTATAAGGGATGGAGAAGGAAGAGGAAGTACAGGAACAACTACAGGAATGAAATTAGAGTGTGGAATGAAATTTAGCATGGTGAAATGAGAAGTGTGAAGTTGATAAGGCAAAGGATATGCCTTAGTATAGTTATAAATTTGGATGGAGTAGAGCTGAAAAATGTACAGAACGTAACATATCTTGGAGGTGGGATTGAGGCAAAAGGTGGAAGTGGAGAGGATCTAATGAGAAGAGAATAGCAGGAAGAGTTGTTCTATAGGTGTGGAAGAGACCTGCTTTGGAGAAGAGAAATTCACTTGAAGTATAAGGATGTGTTGTACAGGCCGTACTTTGTACCCATTGTCACATATGCAGCAGAAACATTGACAATGAATGTAGGAGAAACTAGGAAAGTGGGGGCCATGGAAATGGAGTTTGTGAAGAGCATGTTATCTGTCACAAGGAGTAACAAGATTAAGAATGAAGTTATCTTGGAAAGAGTGAGTACTGGGATTAGATGAGATAGTTGAGGAAGCAAGACTGAGATGATATGGATGTGTAATGAGGATGGAGAAGAAAATGATGGAAATGAAGTATGTAGGAAAAAGGCCACAAGGGAGGCCACGAAAGAGATCGGAGGAGAAGATAACAAAAGTGTGCAAGTGAGAAGTAAAGAATGTGTGCACTTAAAGGAGACATAATGTTGAAATAAAAACTAAGATGGAGGCATTTTACTAAACTAACCTGGCCACATGCTGGAACAGTTGATGATGATTATAATATTTATTGGAGTTGAGTAAAATCCGCCATTTAATGAACCATAATCTCCAATTTATCTTAGAATCTCAAATCTTGAGTCCGAATCTTGGAATAATTATGAACATAGAAAGAAATATAAATATAATAGAAAAATAGAAAATAGTAATAGTAACTAAATGTTAACATTCTTTTTATAATCCATTCATTATAACATTAATACATTGTTTTAAGTCATATATTACTGGTCTGGTTGTTAAATTCATCCAATAATTGGTTCTGAAACATCAATAAGCAATGTTAAAGCCATAAAACCAATTTTACTTTAGAAAATAGAGATTTTTTTTTTTAAGGATTTGCGTTTTGAATCTGAAATTTTCTTGAATCTCCTTAAGCATTTGAGGGATTCTAATTATTCAATAGCCCATCTCTTTTGAGTGTGTGTGTGTGTGTGTGTGAGAGAGAGAGAGATAAACTAATGGTTTGAATTCTGGTTGTTAAGTTTATACTATAATTATTTTTGGCAAATCCATAAGCAAGCAAATTAAAAACTTATAAAACAAATTCAAACTAAGTATTATTTTTTAAACAATAATAATGTGTATGTCAATGTCAAATTTGATTTTCTTTAGTCTTGCAATTGAATGTATTAAAAGACGAACTTAACTCAAAATAAACTATAAATAACAAGGTTTTATTCTAGTGGTGAAAAGATCTACTTTATATTTCAAGACTTTCTGATTCATTCTATGCAATATAAATTATACACTATATCAAGCTAATATTAACATATTTTTAAACTGAACTACTTTGTAGGCAATAAGATTTTGTGATTGTTCTGACAGGTCCTATTGGTTCCAAGATACCAGTAACAAATGTTTGGGAGAGTTACACAGACACAGGACTACAAACATCCAGCCATTACTTACCTGCAGAAACTAGAAGTAGCCACTTTCTCACTTCTTTAACAGATCCTATGAGTTCTATGCAGATAGTAAGTAGACCAGCCTACCACTTAACATAGCATACAATCATTACTGTGGTCAGCATGATTTCTGGGGTGCTTCACTGCTATGTAAATAAGAAGTACAAGGACAGCTCGGAAAGTAACTTGTGTTCATTTTTAACAGAATAATGATAATCGGGCAGGAGGTCATGCATATCAGGGCAGTGTTGTAAAGTTACTCTGCAACTATCTATTTATTTAATTGTTAACTGGTGACCTGGCGGTCTAGGGGTAAGGTGTTAGACTTCTATGCTGGCGGCCGGGGTTCAATCCTCGGCCCCGGCATAGATTTATCTGATTACCAAACCCTTCCTTCACCTCTGACAAGACATCTTGTGAATGTGGGGAACGCCAGGCCTCCACCGTGGTTCGGATTCCACTTTAAACTGTAGGTCCTCCATTTCATCTCACAATCACCCCACCATTACACATTAGCGTAAGTGTGTATAACCCGAACGAGTAGTAAGACGCGGTGCTAATAATAATAATAATAATAATAATAATAATAATAATAATAATAATTGTTAACTGTCTCTTGTTAATTAGCGTCATGTAATTAGTGATAAAAAAATGAGTGCTATAATCTATGAGACCACCAGCTATGAATTGCTATGAATTTTCAGAAAGATAACCATGAATATGGTGCGTTGGTTATAGCACCGAAACATGTTTGGTGAAGGGCGTTCCAGTGCTTCCATGAATATGGTGCGTTGTTCCAGTGAAGTTAACTTTCTGAAAATTTCTTGAACAATAGCAGGTTTCAATTCAAACTCCACATCAATTTTATGTAATATATTTTAATTTCTTATTTTAAACTGTTATACATTTTAATCTCCTTTTAAAACCAGCTCATTGATATTATATGTGTTCGATTTTTAATATCACTCCAAATAATTGGTCAATCTTAGTGTTTTGTATCATTTTATTAGTTCATTTCCACTTGACTCATATTTACACATTATATTTTAACTACTTTAGTAAACTAGTTGTTACTATTATAATTGTTTGACTTGTAGTTCCATTTTTTAAATAATTATCAATATATAGTGTAATATGTCATGTTATTAACTCATCCTATTTTACTCGTATTACAGTACACATTGTAATGTAAATATGTAATACCAAGTATGCCAACATCCCGTAAAGATTAATCATAATATCAATTATACACAATATACTATAATTATCAACCAATTTAAACCCATACTTTCACTAATCATTAATTATTAAGATAATATCTAAGTCTTGACTTTTACTAGTAACGTGGGATTTAAAGAATTTCTACAAAAAATATGTTATATTATTTATACTACTCATATGAATAAACATATTTATAGAACTGAGCTACTAATATACACTAATTTTGTTTGGAAGGGCTTAGTAAAAGGCCTTTTTTTTCAACCAAAATACTATTGAATAGTAGGATACTAGTAGAAAAAAAGGCCTCTTATAAGTTATTATATCTAATTGCATTCTACCAACTTGGTTGAATTCAAAATAAAGTTCTGTTCTATATATATTGTAATGTTCTATAAGAATTTTACATAATTAAATTAATTTAGCTCACCCACAAATTATACAATTATATACCTTTTAATAGTACTTAGTATTTACACCAATGAATGCTTTAATTGATTTCTTCTTTCGTGAAGTAATGGCACGTTGCACTTCTATTATTGATTAGGTTTCAAACATTTAAGTTTTCTTGGAACTCTTCTAAGTACAATTTCTGGCAACAGGCACTCCTAAAGAAACTTTTAAACTTTTGGAGCAATTAATTGACTCCATTGTCATCTATCTCTCTTTATTTATTATGAAAAGAGGTGTTTTATCATTATTGAAGACGACAGCATTTGTTCACCTGGGCTGTGTGTAGCTGGTCTTGAACCTGAAATACACAAATTTTAATAAGGTGATTTATAAAGTTTTTATTAGATGTTGAAATATAGTTTTTCTAAATTACTAATACATTGTATACTATTTATAGAAAAAGAATTGTGATACTGAAAAAAATATTATCAATGTGTTAGGGATAAGGAAGGTTGGATTTAGAAGAAGTGTATCCACAGTTGTGTAGAGGGAGAGTGGAAAGCTATTTGGGGAAACGTACCCTCATTACATATGACAGGGATCGCGCCCCAATCTTCCCCACCATCAGCATTCTAGTCTCTTGCGAGAGTGATGCCTTAGGGCTTACACCATCCGGCCACCAAATAATGTGCGCAAAAAGTTTTTGAAAATTGTGCCAGCAGTGTTTTAGTCCGAAAAGTTTTTGCAATTTGTGCCAGAGGTGTTCTAGTCAAGACCTTATCAAACAAATTTTGTGTTTAGGGGTAGAGGTATGAATGTTGAATACCTCTAGAACAGTGGTTCTCAACCTTTTTCAGCTGACACTCCCTTTGGTAGGTAATCAAATTCAATCCCCCTACATTTTAGGATCGTTATAAATAAAGATTATAAAATTTTGTTTTCTGGTTATGTTATTTTACACAAAATGCAATGTATTACTGACAGCATAAAGGTACATAAATATCACTGAGGGTTAGTGGGATGGTTGATACATTTGTTTTCATTGGTTCTTGAATATTGGATTTAGACCTACTTATTTAGTCTTATTTACTTTGGAAAAAGGGATTGAGATCAAATATGTCTATTCTTATTGGCTAATTTTTAACATTATTTCCTCATTGTTCCATGTGTTGTCATTCCCTTCCCGGTAGGTTTTTCACACCCTCCATGAGGAGGCAACTTTCAGGTTGATGCCCACTGCCTTAATAGCTATTTGTAATTTTGTAGTTGTTTTTATGAAAACTAAGAGTAAAGGTTTAAAAATAATAGAAGTGCTATAAATATCATTAGAATTTAAAAAAAATACTAAAACATATTAAATTTAGATACTATTCTTTTGTTAGTGAACAGAGGCTAAATAAATATTATTAAAAGAGTTAAACAAAAGGGGATTTAAACTATTACTGACAAAACATTTTATTCAAAATATAATTAAGAACTTGATACAAGTTTTAACGTTTATTAGCGGGATTCCTAGCATCAAATGTGAATTAAGTTTATATTAGACCAGATTTTTTTTTATAAATTACAATCTCGACATATAAATTAAATCAGTGTTTTAGGAGTAATTTTTCGCAAAGCTTAAAGAAACTTTCTGAAGATATCACTCATAAACCTTACCATTTATTTATATTATAGCTATTATGATAAAAAAAATTATTAAATAAATATTATTAAAAGAGTTAAACAAAAGGGGATTTAAACTATTACTGACAAAACATTTTATTCAAAATATAATTAAGAACTTGATACAAGTTTTAACGTTTATTAGCGGGATTCCTAGCATCAAATGTGAATTAAGTTTATATTAGACCAGATTTTTTTTTATAAATTACAATCTCGACATATAAATTAAATCAGTGTTTTAGGAGTAATTTTTCGCAAAGCTTAAAGAAACTTTCTGAAGATATCACTCATAAACCTTACCATTTATTTATATTATAGCTATTATGATAAAAAAAAATTATTAACTCATTCAATTGATATTTTCTTCATACCAAATAGCTTCCAAATCTTGTAAGTCAATTGATGAATCTGTCGATTTCATATCTTCATTTAAAATCTCAACTCTTTATTCGGCAAAGTCAGTTTGCCTAAGTTCCTCGCGTTTTGCGATTATGTTTAGTTTATAAGCTCTACTAGCATACTTCTTTTGTGTTCACAGCTGTGACCTTTCTTATCACCTTTATTTTTGCTCATTTTCTTAGCAAATATTGTTTTAATTATGATATAGAAATTAGCTAAAACAAAACTCCTTGATTTTGAAAATTTAATATATATTATATTTAATGATTATATCATAGTTATTTTGATATTTTCCTAATCTTAATCTCTATAGAAAAAAAACTTTAATTTGTGCTTGTGGAGCTCTGAAACAATCACTAATACTTGACACTTTTATTGAAGTCATTGCCCGGATACATTTTGGTTTTGTTAGGAATTCTTCTCGTTCATTCTCTACAAATACTTACAACACTGTCAAAGGTTAGGTGAATAGTACTAATAAAGTTTGTAAATCAGTCAAGCAAAAAGGATAATGAGTGGGGCGAGCAAGGGCTTTGTTAGTGTTGTTAGCAAATGTAAAGAGAGGGTTGGAGTGGGGAGGGGAGGAAATTTGATTCAATAATCTTGAAGATATCCGAGTGTCGCAGGTTTAGCTTGACCATGATGCTACATGGTGTCAAATGCTAAAACTACAGTTTAACATTGGTCTATAGGAAGAATCACCCATAATAATTCTTTGTGTCTAGAGTATGCAAAGAAGGAATTAAAATTCCCTAAAATAATGGTTGTTGTTTATAGAGTTTTTTCTAAACTAATATACTAAGTAGAAAACTTTTTTTTTAAATTTATGAATATAATTTTAATTTTTAAACCATAATAAATGAAAATAAAAATAAAAATATAAAAAACATTTAATTTATGTGGGTAGGTTTGAAGCATTAGAGAATAAATGTATTTAACTTTTTTTTCACTTAGTTTAATTCTTTTGATATTCTTAAAGTACAATAAGGCCACACAGTTCTCAAACAATGTTACGTGAGCAAGATTTGAACTAGGAACTGTAATAAAAATTAACATTTTTTTACTTTATCTGATTGAGAAGATAGCCTGTATTACACAAATATTTTTTTGAAAATCATATTTTTAGGAATTGACTGTTTTATACAGCCTAATATAGTATCATGTTTTCCTCTTTTATTTTTGAATCCCACATTAATTATTTGGAATTGTGCATTTACTGGCCTGCCAAATTTCAATCTTATACCACATTGCATTGAGATGTAGTTGTTTCTATTAGTTTGTTAGATTTAGAACCTTCACAACCCCACACCCCTTTTTCCCATCTCACTTTGAGAACTTTAGAGTCTAATATTATTTTGGCTATTTGTAGTTTGATTTATCTCTCTCTACCTATCTGATTTTTTTAAATTTTATACCTCATCTCAAAAGGTTTTTTTTAAATTCTAGTCCATCACCACTATTTTTCAGAATGCCATTTTAATTTATTATTATTATTATTTAATAACGAATAATTACTGTTGGAGCTCCCCACTCCCCTCCCTCCCTTCATCTCCCTAACTCCCACTGAGAAATTAAAAATTTTAAGATTTATTTGGTTATCTTGTTGGGTCCTTCCTTATACCCAAGGTTACTCATTGATCTCTGTATAACTTGATGGACATCTGTGACTAAATTTTTTGAGTTGTCGTCTGCACACCATTGTGTAAGAGAGAATAAAACTGTTGGGTATCTCTTTTTCTCTTACACACATATAAGGTAATGTGGAATTTTGACATAGTTCGCTAATTTGTATGAATATATGAGATATATCAATGTATGATTAGTTAAATGAAATAAATGTGTTAATATAAGGTTTGAAGAGTATAATAAGTTCAACACTTGTGACTTGTTTCTCTAAACAAGTCGATGTAGGCTAATATAATAATACTTCCTACAAACCTATAACCCAAATGAGCGTTTGGTCTTCTACACAAAGTTTTTTATTCAAACACATGTAATTAAGTGTTAAGCTACCTTATTTCATCAAGGTTAACGAACATTAAATATAATATGGCTTCTGAAAGCAATAGACTATACAAGCTAAGAGCCAACTTTAAAGATATTGTAATATAGTCAAATATCCTACAAACCTATAACCTAAATGATTGTTTGAATGTAAAACTATTACACAAAGTTGGTCATTCAAACACGTGTTAAGTTTTAAGCTACCTTTTTTCACTATAGTTATCAAACTTTCATTACTATAATTTTGTTCCTGAAACCAATATATAAGCTAGTAACCATATATTGTAGTATTGTAATCTTGGCAGAATGTAAACAACATGAACGATAGCTACGATATTAACTTTAAAATTGACTTGTACATCATCCTTTAACATAAATGTGTCTTCAGCCAAATGGGTTATAATATTTTACTATTTTCAAACAATAATACTCTTATTCACCAGGAACACATTTTTGCATAAGAATGTTAAAAGAAACCGTTAAATCTGTCCTCTCACAACCAAGCAGATCACATAATTAAACATTTGCTCAAAAATATTTTTCCATGATGATTATGGACAATACCTTCAGACCTAGCTGCTTAACTTGCCTAAGAAAAATAAATTAAATATTCCTGTTGTACCCTCCCTTATTTGTGGTGTCCCTGAAAATGTTATCCAAGTGAAAAATATTACCTGTGAATCTAGGCATGATATTAGATTGACGAAACAAATAGTAAGTGATATCATGGCGGGTAGAAATATTTAGAGGACATGCCACCCCCAATATTTTTACCTTATGGGAAAGTCCATCCATCCATCAAGTTATCCATTTCACCTTAAAAAATACTTGAGAAACATTATTTCTTAAATGTAATAAATCACATGGCTGTATTACATAAATATGTAGTGATTATAGAGAATGACAATAATAATATACCCAAATAAGTGTCCCCCTCCTGAAGCTGGTAATAATTTGTGCTCCTCTCAAAGTTGGTAATAATATATGTATCACCCCCCACCACACTCCGAGTTAGAAATAATGGCAAGATCATGATCAACTTAACTCTAACTTACTTATTGTTCACTTAAGGCTCACTCAAATTAAGAAAGTGGATGTGTGATCACGATTCACGTAACTTAACATTACAACTCGGGACAAACATCTACATTCTAGAGTATATGTATTTTAATCTGTGATTTTTATTATTAGTAAAGTAATTATTTGTGAATGTTTACTGTTTTCTATCGATATAATAAATACTTATAATTGAATATTTGTTAAATTTAGCTTTCCTATTTTGGTTTAATCATTTTGTTTCAATGTCCAACCATTAGAAATGAAGCTAAAGAGTAGACCTTGGTCATAAAACCAACAAATGAATTACTAAATAGCCCTGTAGACGTCGCTCACATAGGGATTGGCTGGCTAGATCATGTGATATCCTTCATTATGATATTGATGTTCACTGGAAAATTTATTTCATGCATCGATATTATGTACATTTAATAATACAATAGGCCTAGCTAAAAAAAAAGTTCATGTAGATTTAACATTGCTTTAGTCAAGTAACTTTAGGCGAAAATCAGGTGTCACTTCAGAAAAATTTTGAATGAGTGAGCTGAATATTGTTTTCCACTTTCCTTCTGCCTTTCTAAATAAGTTGTCAAAAATCCCCATCATTCAATTGTATGCATACAATTTTACCGCACATAAAATGTGCTGAAAATTTTGTTCTTTATTGTTTTTCGCTAATATCTTTGTTCTTATTAATCTTTTAACTTTGGTATATACTTACAAAGAAATAAGATCAAAAATTTATCTACAAAAAATTTTGTTTAGTGTTTTGTGAGCTACTGATCTATTGGTTTTGTTTGTAGGATTAAGATTATAGGTTTGTTGGGGTGAAGCTGTATGTAGGAGATATGTCAATGTTTTTAGAAATATTGTAACTATCTCGCATTAGTTGTGCTGTCGATATTCATATGAAACAACTAACAGTACTTTTTACTTTCCAAAGATACCCGAAGGTTTTCAATTTACATTTTAGGCCAAATGATTTTAGATCAAATGGTTTAAGGCCAAATGACTTTGGTGAAAGTAATATTTAGGCCAAATGACTTAGGTGAAAGTAATCTTTAGGCCAAATGACTTTAAATCAAATAGCTTGTGTGAAAGTAATTTTTAGGCCAACTGCTGCGTCCCCATCCTATCACTAAGTGAATACTTATTGCGGTTAATCATCTGTATACTATTTGATGCAAAATTTATAATAATAACTGTAAATGAATTTAATAATTTTTGGATGATGAGACACTCTGGAATGTGAGTGAGGCCTGGGTTAATTGCCCCCCTCTCCCTCCTAGATGTGGCATTGGTCATTCCCTCCCAAGGCAGCCCTTTCATGCTTAGTTGCAGTGCCTCTCACGAGGAATGTGTATTATATAAGAATACAGCCAGAGGAGAACTAAGTTCATGGCCTGACTTGCATTATCTTCTCATTGCGACAACCGTGTGGTGAAAACATCTGTGCTTGAGTATTTATACATTTGTAAAATATTGATGGTGTTTAAAAATATAGGCATATTTATTCAATACAAATGCCTAAAACTGATTAAAAATACCTGGTTCTGGTTCAAAAAAAATATATATATACCTAAACCAATAAAATAAGACCTAAAAATCATAAATGACAAAAAATGAACCATAGAAAATATTTCCACAACCAGGGACTTATGAACAGTATTTATGTACGCTATAACCTCAACTTTGAGGTCTGCAACACTGTCATTGTGTTAAAGTCATTTAACTTATTACTATTACTACAGCTATCATCATAATCATCATCATCATCACCACCACCACCACCACCACATCTTACTACCTGTTTGGGTTATATGCACTTACACTAATGTGTAATGGTAGGGTGTTTGTGAGATGAAATGGAGGACCTACATTTTAACGTGGAATCCGAACCACGGTGGAGGCCTAGCATTCCATTTAACATAACACAATGCAATTAAGAAGATGGGAAACCGGAACATCAAGTCTAGAAAACCTCCCAACCTAAATATTTGATAACGATGCCTTATGTTAATCCTGTCTCAATACAAACGTCACCTATCATCTACAGAATAACAGATGAACCCGCATTGAATTTAAAATCCACCAGAGAATTTTCATCCTGCACAGCCAAGTTGGCATCACTAAAGCTAGCTTCCTTTTCAGTTTTATTAATACTAAAACTTCTTCCTGTGGATGATGCAATAAGAGCCTTGAAATATTGAAGTATTTGTAAATATATGTTAGTGTTTTTACTTTTATTTGTGTTTTATTTTCTACAAATTCTAAATTTTATATTATATTTTGATTAATGCACTTTATTTCAAACACTTTGATAAAATGTGTCACCCATTTTTCTTTTCCATCAATCTCATGTGGACCATAAACTGATACATGATAGCCACAGGATCAATCCAGATAATCAAAATAAATTCAATTTATTTTAAAATGACAACCTGGACTTTGGAATCAAATATGGGACTATTGTTTTTGCACGCCATTATTCTATCACTGAGCCATCTTGGTTAGCCTTGTACCCAAAGCTAATACAATAACACATGAAATATGGCTCTGGATACCAAGATGGTTCAGTGGTAGAACTTTGCTGCGCAAAGCCACAGGCTCCAGGCCGGATTCTTATTATGTCCAGGTGGCAGGTGGTCATTCTTCACTGATTTAATTTAGTAAAAAGATGAAATATTTTCATTTTCCTATTATTTGTGCTAATTGTATTTATTTCTGTATTTGTGACAGAATAAACCAAATCCAGTCTCGCCTCCTACATATGGCTTTGACACTGTTTGGGAAAAACAGATTCCTACTACAGCAGTGGACAGCAACATCTGTGCACAGGAGACTCGGCAAAAACTATTTACAGGTTAAACACAAAGCACTTTTTACTGATTATATTTGTAGGGTGATTTAATGTGAAAATGAGTATGGTGATTTGTAAATAAAATGTATAGTTTGTTTTTAAATTCCTAAATGTATTCTGTTTTAAAATATGTAGGGTGTTTTAGATATCTTAAGGGTTTTGATCTCAAATAAATTATTACTTCCTAATTTTTTGCCAATCATCCTTACACACTTAACTTCTAAAAATTGTTTGAATGGTTCTAGACTTATGCTATTTTGGTATTTTTACTATAGGAAAAAAGGGGTACAGCTATCATGCTGTGCTAGTGGTCAAGTCTGCCAACAGGAGATGGTAAAGATTTGTATTTATGTTAAAAAACATTTGAAGAAACTTAACTTTATTCTTTAAATTTAATTTGGTTTGTAGGGGCTTTTAATTTTATAATGCTCCAATATGTTACAGTCTTATTATATGTCCTATCAATCTTTACAATTTTCCTTTTTCTTCCTTCTGTGGTTTTTGGTTTCCTCTTTTAGGAAGATGCTTTGCACATTTCACACTCCCTCCTGATGAGTTTCGATAGAATGTAACTGAGGTCAGGGGATTGAGTGGTAACAATCAATTTTTTTCAAGAGGCAGTCATTACCTCTTTGTCCAATGGCAGCAATGTAAAGTGTGAACTTTGTTCTTCTTTTAATTGTAAAATACATTTTTCTGGTTCCTTTTATAGCCTATGTTTCTATCCACCTTTCAAATCTAATACAATAACTTCATTAAGCGAAGGGTCTCGTTATCAAGTAATACATAAATTAGATACATTTTAACTTTATTTGATGGAATAAAAGTACATTCAAATCCTTCTTTCCCCAATACGGACCTAAATTTTTTCTCATAAACTTCAATCTAAATTTGATAACTTAAAACTCGGAAATTAAAAAGGATTTCAATAAATATATCCATTTCCACCTCTTTCACAAAATATTAAAGCAAGTTATTTAGCATAACTGAACTGAAAATATTTAAATTAATATGGATATAATTCCGCACTATAATGTGAATTTATAAATTATTTGTGGATATAAAATTGTAATAATAAGGGCCAGTCTAATGAATACCAGAAAAATATTGCTTTCGGGAGGTTAAAGTTAGCGACCAGATAAAAGTTATCGGCCACTTTAATGTGTTGCATGTATTATCAACTGAATTTATCTGCTGCATAGTTATCTGTAGGATAAATATATTTTTAAGCAGAAAACGCAAGGTTAGTACTGTTTTTACTGGTATGCGCATGCTTATAAGCCCTGCTGATACCGCTACAACCTAGCAAGGGGTGACACGCTCAACATTAGTTAAATAATGGCGGGAGGCTAAACGATTGTAAGGAAACAGATGGCGTCACGTGGGCGCAGAAGCTAAGTTGTCTTGCAATTACTAATTTTGGTGTCTGACAAAAAATGTGAGCAATAGTTGGGTACAACGTTTACAAAATTTCATTTATTGTACTCACATTTTTATAATTTGTTCTTATATAAATTTAACCCTACAAATAGTTTGTCAGTTTATATAAAAGTGTGAATTAAATGTTCTAACTTTTTATAGTTAGATCCCGGGCCTGTGCTTAGTAAACAGGTGAACCAAGATGTTAACCTAAAAACAGATTTTGATAGGTGGAACCTCATTAAAAACAATGCGTCACTATGGCAACAACCATTTTAACTTCCAGATAAAAGTTAATAGGTACTTAAACCTCTCGATAAAAATGTGATTTATAAATACATTTTATCTGGCAGTCATAAGATGCACTTTTAACTTATACACCAGATAGAAATATTTATCTACCAGATCAATATCTATCCAGGAGTCATAAGACCTAACCTAAGTTGTTTGTTTGTTTAAATATCACATAAATGGTTAGTAATGTTATCCTGTCAACAAATGTTTGTTTGTAGAATCTTGGCCAGAGTCACTGTGGGACCCTCTATATACACCAGCAGCTGTGTATCCTCAACCTGCCACTGCCTCTGTGTGGGGTAACTTTGTGAACTCCGTGTGTTCACCTCATTCCGTCACACCGCCTGCTCCAGAACATGACAAGGAGAATACTGCCATCATGGATGTAAGAACACCATTACTAGCTTTGAGTGGCGATAGACCACTTTTAAACTTGTTGTATCTTTTTCTCTTCATTTCCTTCAAAAGTGATTGAATTCAAATCTCTTATTTGTTTAAATGACTTCTTAACGACCATGGCCATCGCACTATGCCTGGAAAATGCAGGTCACTTTAACTCTGTCACTCTCATCTCATTTCCATAAAAATAGTTCATACTGAATATAATATATACAAAGTATGACATGTTTATATGGATATATATATATATATATAGGTTTGACAATATTTTTTACGGTGTCTTAATACAGGTTCAGGCTATGTACAACTATACATGTTAGTGATTTTGAAATATTTTACAAAACAAATTTACTTTTTATTCTCAAATATAGGTTGACTTTTAGAACTGGGCCACTCGAATCCACTGAATCCTGACAAGTATTTGAGATTCGAGGATTCGGTGTGTTACTGGATTCGATAGTTGAATCTTTCACCTCATAAACAAAGCACAATATTGTGAATTCAAAAATTACTTCATTAGGCCTACTTGAAAAGCACAACTTAATCCATAATCATGATTTTGTCAGACAAAAGAGATAAACATGAATACAATTATTATTTTAAAAAAATGTGAGTTGTAGAAAAGCCAACATACCTATAAAACCACCCTTCCACCTCTATAGGAAACTTGGACTCGACTGTTACAGCGTATGTTCACTTCTGAAACTTTCACCTCATGAACAATCTTGTAAATATATTTTAACGGACACATTAAAACTCTTAAAAAACTGAAAATTTAAACTAGAATTACAAATAAACTCAAAATAAATAAAACAAATCATGGCTTTTTTTTAAACAGAAATAAGAACACATTACACACAATACAAAGTTAGCCACCATGACATATATGTTTACTTGCCAGAGTGATGATTATATAAACATGACTGTTAATTCTTACTACCCAACTGGTTTTAATTATCTACAATCATGCAAGGAACCTCAATTTATTTCTTATGATACTTAAATTAGATATTTTGTTGGATTTCATGAAAAATAAATTCTGTCAACAGTTAGACACCAATAAAACTGTTTATTTATGCCTACCAGCCTACATATTGTTTATCGATTGTTTGTTTAAATCGATTCAGATAATCTGATCACTTAGTAAGCACTATCGAGTTTTAAGACTCAAATAACGACTTGCTTCCTAATTTGTTTTTAAATATGTTTTAACTAAGAGTTTATTATTAAAAAAAATATGTTATTGAAGTAATTGTAAAAATATTCAAACATAGTTCTGCCTAATAAAATGGGAATGAACATATTGCAAGAGTCGAAAATATGTTCGTGTTTTAAACAGAATGTATTCACAGAAATCAATATTTCACAAGAATTGAATATATCTCTTGTTTTCTATGCAAAGATATATAGATATAAAAGAAAATAATAAAACATACTTAGGCATTATTGAGGTCACTATTTCCATTGTATGTTTAATTGTGGTTTTAGTATTTTTTTAAAATCTGTTTGTATTTTTATTTTTTATTTCTTACTAAACTAAATTATAATCCTTCAATGGTGATTAAAGTTGAGCAAAAGATAACTAGGCGTAATCTGTTTGTTTATTTCAAATGTTTTTTTAGAAATTTAACTTATTATATCAACACCTTTAAAAATAACTAAAAGACACTCAACTTTTGATTGATTTGATTTTTAAACAATAATATGAGTCTAGATTGTTTAATTTGGCTGGACCTTAACCAGTATTTTACGATGGGTGGTTAGGGCTGATTGAAATTGAAAGCATGATTGAAATAAATCTTAATATACAGTTTAGGCTGATATTGTGTAATGAAGGTCTATTTGTAAATCATTAAAAATTTCTAACAATTTGCTAGGATTCGGATTCAATATTCGAGATTCAAAAATAAAATGTGGATTCGAGACTTGAGATTCAGATTTGAGAAATAGTGGATTCAACCCATCTCTAACTTAAATATATCCTTTTGATGACAATGTCGAAGAACATAGTATTATTATAGTTAGATAGTTGATAGGTTGGATAATTCCTAATAGCCTAGAAATACAGTAGAACTTTTTTAAATCGAAGTCCTAAAGACAGCTAAAGAAATTTGAAATATACAAAATTTAAATTAATCATTTTTATGAGTATTTAAGCAACTGGTAGACAATAAATCAATAAACTCATATGCAACATATGAACACACATGTTATGTGTGTTATATAAAACCTACATGCACACTATAGACATGTATTAAATACAAGGAAAATTTAAACACAAAATATAAAACTTGGAAAAATCAACATACAAAAATTACAGATTTACATCAGTCAGGGTGTTACATGATTACATATCCACACAGAAGCGATGAAAGCCGAGCCAACACATCCAATATTATAGGGAAATAGGGAACTTTATTTGAGGGAGTTGAGACAAAAACTTGATAATCCCCACGAATTTAGATGGGATATCTTCACTATTTAAATGTATATAAAATCTGTAAATCCGTAACAAATTAATAAAATATCCTTTGATTTTAATTATCGTCAAAATATTGACTAACTATAAAACACTTTTAGTTAAAGAGGTAGGCTACCAAAAACTTGTGCTAACACATTTTTTTCATAAAATGAAGGTTATCATGTTTTTGCTTCGACCCCCCTCATTTGACATTCTTGCCATGTAGGATTATGAATATCGCTAAGTTTGAAATGAGAACACATTCGAAAGGGAAAAAAAATTGGTAGACTTAGAGTTATCCAAATATTTCCTTCTAAAATTCGAATTAAATATTATCTTTTACTGTCGATTTAAATATTAATTTTATGGGTAATCATGGTGGGCTCGAATTTCCCAATTTTTTGACCTAACCAATGTTGAATTATCCAGTTCCTACTGTATGTGCAGATAGTGTTGAAACACTGTGCAATGTACTTAATAGTAAATGAAGCCAACCTAAAAATATAATTGGATTCGATCTTGATAGAAACAAATATTGATATTTAGGGAGAGCAATAGCGTATAGGCCTGAAGATAGTACAGGCTTGCATATAAAATGACCCTAAAATTTTGAAGGTATTCTACGTGAAAAATAAAAGGTCTCTTAAATAATTTTGAGGTAAAAACTTAACAAATTTGACACAGTTTTACTAGGGCCTCTGAATGTTTTCTTGATATGGAGGCACTCCTGAACGTTTCTTTATTTTCTCCTCCAAAGGCATATATTAACATAAGAAACATCAAACTTGTTAGCAGCCTGCACGTTATTTGTTTGTTCTGCTTTGCTTATTGTTCTTAATTTAATTTTTTTATAATAGAGTCTTCTTTCTCAAGACGCTGAAGAGGCCTTCTTTTAATAACAATCACTCACTTTCGGATCTACCATGAGGGATTTTTAAATACCAGTGTTGTGTTCTTTCACGAATAAATATATTGAGTGTTTTAAATTTTATTAATATCTGGGCAAGCGGTCAATTTTGTACACACTGTGAAACTGCTCAAAGTCTTGGTGGGCCAAACCACCCCTATTATTTACATTTATAAACTTTAAATTTTATTCACATTATAATGAAGATAGTAACTATATTTTGATATTTTTTTGTTAAAATACTAGTAATGGGACCTCAAATCCTTGACTACTTAAGGATATTCAAGATTTGAGTATTCAAAAAAATTTAGATTCAAAACTCAAATCCTTGAAATATTTTTTTTTTCAAGGAAAATGGGTTTTATAGCTTTAATACTGCTTAATGGTGGTTCAAAACCATTTATAATTGTTGGATGCACTTAACAACCAGACCCCAAACCAGTGACATAATATTTAACTGACTCTTTTAATGTTATAATGAATTGATTATAAAAAAAAAAAAAATTCAATCAATATTTGTATTTTCTATTATATTTATATCTCCTCTTAAATTCATAATTTGTTCCAAGATTTGTATTCACATTCGTAAAATAGTAGATTCGACCCAAATATAAAATACATTCATTATAATATTCATACATTCAGGCATGCATTAAATTAATGGTCTGTGATCTAGTTAAGTTTTTCATATGTTCATGTTTATGATGTAACTTAGTATTCTATTAGCTGATAAGGTGATAAAGGATCCATGACTAGTTGTATTTAAATGTTCAGATTAAATAGCTTAAGCTATGACTCAAAAGTTGGACCTATCTACAAACCCCTTCAAGCAGACCCTACAGAATAATTCACCACATAAATCAAGAAATGTATTCAGTGTGAGGGCTCCTGCCAAAACTTGTCCTAAATCTCGAGTACTTATTTCACTTGATAAACCTCTAACTTCCATTCTTCACCTCCTTCCCAAAAGTCACAAGGGATTTCTTTCACTGCCGAACATCACAATGTTTGTCTATTTGTTTTGTTGGTATAGCAATTTAACATTTATGCATATGTTGGTAGTTCTGTTTATAGTATGTTCTTGCCTGATATGTATTTAGTTTTTGTTTAGTTCATATTAATACCTTGGTTAATAAACTACTTTTCAATCTGGTAATGTTTGATGTTCATAGAGTAAACATTATAAAAACCTGTGGTGGCACGTTTTCGTGTTTCTCCTACAGAAATAATATCTGCTTTAGTGGGGTCTAAATTACAACCCTTGGTCAAAGAACCTAAATCATACATTCCATATATCAACAATTTATTTAACTGCTTGCACCAAATTGAGAAACTACTTTACATTCATTTCTGTTTCCAGCCTGTGGCCTGGGTTAGGTTTTTATTCAAGCCAGATATTTTCCACTACCAGCTGGCTAGGGTTGTCGGAGCTTCATATGCCTTAGTCTATTTTAATATTAGGGCAGGCACGACATCTAGTCCCCAGCCGTTAATTCATCACTGAAGGGTTGAACCCACATTTTGCCAATAATAAATTTATAACATGTATACATTCAGTTAAATGTTAAATTACTGGTCAGGGCCTGGTTGTTAAGCTCATCTTAATAGAATACTGAGAGTGGTATTGATTGTACCAAATATTATTATTGTTAGCACCGCGTCTTACTACTCGTTCGGGTTATACGCACTTACGCTAATGGGTAATGGTAGGGTGATTGTGAGATGAAATGGAGGACCTACAGTTTAACGTGGAATCCGAACCACGGTGGAGGCCTGGCATTCCCCACATTCACAAGATGTCTTGTCAGAGGTGAACGAAGGGTTTGGTAATCAGATAAATCTGTGCCGAGACCGAGGATAGAACCCCGAACTCCCAGCACAGAAGTCCAACACCTTACCCCTAGACCACCAGGTCACCAATTGTACCAAATAATCTATCCCAACCGGTAAACATAATTATTAGTGAGGTTGACTAATCATTATTTAGTAAGTGTAACCTTTATACAATTATTGCTATTTTACTTCATTAGCTTTGCTCTAATTTTATTATTCGCAAATTTTAAAAATGGCATCTTGGCACAAATATTGAAGCCAGGAACCTTAGCCTACCTAGTCAATGTTTTACCACTGAGCTATCCACGATCTGTCCCGTGCTATGGTAATTCTTCACTCTCAGTTTAAGAGATAGTCTGTTATGAACGTATGGAAATCATCAGCTAAAAAATATTGCAAAGTGAACACATGAAATGTCACTTTTACATTGTTATGGATGGAAGAAGGTAAAGAAAAAATAGTTAAAGAAACAAATAAATGTAGAAAATACAACATAATTCATTTTTTAGAATTAGCAAAGGAACAGATTTCACATGTTACAAAATATGTAACTGATAGCTACATCTGCTATGAATTGAAAGTCAGCCCCCATGACAGGCAATAGCAAATAAAAACTTAACAATGATTTAACTTATCCTTATTCATATTACCCTCAGTCAAACTTACCATAATGTCCCAAAAATAAGCTACATTTTTTTCCCAGAAACAGCTTTGTTATAAGCTTAATGCGGGCTATAATTGCACTGTTAGATAATAAGTACCAAATTTTGTATCTCTAATATGTGCATATAGTAATATTGATACATATCGAAATAGTTAATAATCACCACAATGGATGATGCGATATGCCACTTAAAATAGATGAACCTTGATTTCGGTGTATCTTATTCATACCAACACAAAGACGGCTGCCAAAACCTTAAAGATAAGTTTATTCATTGCATTCTACTGGCATAAAATTTTAGTTGAATTATGTTGATCGAAGCTGGTATTCTTTGGTGAGATAGTTTAGGTGTGTGTACTAAATTTGGAAGTGATAATATGGCAGACCATATTGAAATCAATTTGTCTGTGACCTGGCGGTCTAGGGGTAAGGTGTCAGACTTCTATGCTGGCGGCCGGGGTTCAATTCTCGGTCCCGGCAAAGATTTATCTGATTACCAAACCCTTCCTTCACCCCTGACAAGACATCTTGTGAATGTGAGGAATGCCAGGCCTCCACCTTGGTTCGGATTCCACGTTAAACTATAGGTCCTCCATTTCATCTCCCAATCACCCTACCATTACACATTAGCGTAAGTGTGTATAACCTGAACGGGTAGTAAGACGCGGTGCTAATAATAAATAATAATAGAAATCAATTTAACTATAAATATTTGTTTTTCCCATCAAGTGATCTCAATTTAACTGTAAATGCCACTTTTGTTTTTCCTCTTCAAGTGGTTTAGTAAACAGTAATGGTGTGCGAAGATTTGAAAATTCAAATTCGTAGTTGAAGGTCAAATCTCCGTTGGCTTCGACATCTACAATAACCTTCGCATATTCGAAAAAATTTTAGGGAAGGATAAAACTTCGATAAATTATTAAACGATTTAATTTTATCTTACTAAATATTACACATTTCACTATTTGATAATTTAAAACCGTTACTAAAAAGAATTTTAAAACCAACCAGTAATTTATCGCCAACATAATTTTGTAAAAAATAAAATATATATAAATAAACAACGCTTTGGTCACTTTTATGAAGCAGAGAAAGCGCTTTAGTTGTGCTATCATACCAGCTCGCACTTAATGTTTAGTCCATAATATTCCATCAGTTTGAAATTATCTGTGACAAATTTACAAGTGTATTTTGTCACAAATTTTTCATAAATTCTTCGTGTTTACTTTATTATTTAAAATGGCTGATACAGAAATTGGGAAACGAAAACAGAATTTAATTTATAATTATTATCATAGAGATGCAGAAAAAAAGACATGCATTTGTAAAGTTTGTACAATAATTTTATCAGCTCCACTTTTTAAGTAAATATTTAAACTTGAATGATAATAATTCACTAAGTTTATCAGTAAGCCTGTGTGCATTAATTATTAATATAGGCCTTCAACTTTGACTTTTCTTCGCAAGTTTAAAGTTTTGCTTCACATTTAAAACCCTGCCTTCATAATTATAAATATTATTTTTCCTTTTTAAGTGACTTAAATAAAGAGATTTTATTTTAATTGTGTATTGTTTTTCCTATAAAAAGTTTGCAAATTTGGGGTGTGGATTATATTCGGGGGCGACCTATTTTTGGGTCAATATGGTACTTATGCTCTGGGCTATGGCACTAGGAACTCAATAGCTTATTGTCACACTTAAAAAGTATACCACATAATACTATCTTAGGATAATTCTATCCAGTCTACCTTATCACACCTTATTTCTTTCAAGTCAGTTATAATATTATACTTCATCTGTATCTAGGTCTTCCCAATGGTCTCTTCCCATTGGGTTTGCCAGTCAGTACCCTAAACAATGTTCTAGATTCTCCTATTTGCCTTGCATGTCCTGTCTCTGAGACTTGACTATTCCAACAGTTGATTGGGATGAGTACAGGGTATGTAACTCGTCATTATGTAAAAGCCTCCACTCCCCAGAAGTCTTATGCCTTTTTTTGGACCATGTCTTCCTAAGCGCCTTGTTTTCAAACACTCTAAATTTATTTTCGCCATGTAAGGTAAAAGACCACGTTTCACACCCATGGAAAACGACCAATAAAATAATAGTTTTGTGTATTCTTAGTCTCACATCCCTTGAAAGCAGGCGAGATGTCAACATCTTACTGACCGAGTAATAGGATGCATTGTTTGACTATTCTTTTCCTAATTTTCACTTAAATATTGTTATTGCTAGTTAAAATTGCTCTTAAATATTTAAACTAATTAACCATGTTGAGTGATAAATTATTTGCAGTAATCTGCAGTAATCTGCAGTATTAGCATTGATCTGTGTGATCATATACCTTAGTCTTTTCAGCGTTCTCTTCTAAACCTATTTCATTAGTAGCCTCTAGTAAAATTTCTGCATTTCTTGCAACACCTTCCTTACTATTGTCCAACAAAGATAAATGATCTGCGTGTTCTAATAATGGTATTTTACTATTTAATGTCAACCCTTCCCTACTCACTTCCATTACTGTAATAGTATTTTTTTAAAGCTAGGTTGAAAAACTATGGAGAAAGTTGCCTTTACTTGTTTCAACCTATTATGTATTTTGAAAGTATCCACTTTATACATGTTCTAAATCACCATTATCTTCTTCAGACACAACTAAAATCACTTTTACTTTAGTCACTACATACACACAAACAATTCACTATTTTTGTATTATCTAAAAACTTCCTCTTTCATGACGCCATTACAGACCAACTTGTTCAAACAGCTGATGCCTAAATATTTAAATATTATGTATTTATGAATGTGTGTACGCTTATTTAACTTAAATATGTATAAGATAACTAAACACACTCAGCATCTTATTGGTGCTGCTACCTAGACATGATAAGTTCAACTATGTGAATGGCTTAATAGAATAACAAGCAACGTGTCTCACACATTTTTTCTAGCTTTTTGGCAGTCCTCTACTACTATGTTCATGATACGTTGCAAGGACAAGTGGTTTAAACAAAATATGAATATGAACATAACTTATATAAAATTAAACAATAACATACTTTTTGTGTTTTGTGAATTTTTGCCTTTTTAACATGAATTTTAAACATGACAAATCAGAAAATGTTGGAATGTATTGTGTATGGTGACTCTAGTTTATGTAATTAAAATGTCTTATATTGCCATGTTTTTTTTTCCTCCAGCAAAGTGATGGTTTCAACCCATTCCACTCCTTGAACAACATCTGGTCCCCTCTTCCCTCAGAAACTTGGGGTACCCTTGCTACAGGGAAGAACGAATAAATTTTATTGTATACAAACACATTTATTTCAATTGGCCATATATCTTCAACTCTTATACACACACTCAAACATTTTTGGTTCAGTAAAACTAGAAGTTTTGATGTTAAACTTAATTAGGTCTGGCTGGTAATTTGCATTATTATTAGTTAAAATTATGTTTGGGTGTTACCAAATCATTTTTTAAATTCAGTTTATAATGTAAAGAACATTATTTTGGATAAAATAAAATTATAATGATGTCATTTTAACCAATTGTCTCTTGTTTTGACAAATCATAACTTTATTGTTAATTATTATATCTTTATTTTATCACTGACTAATCGTAACTTCCTTTTATATTTATATGACATTTACATTTTCAAATTTTAACTCTTATTTGAACAGGTTTTTATTAAATTTAATAATTTAGAACACATAAAAAAAATTTGTTAAAATATATATATTATATAATATTACTTTTAGTAAGCACACATATTTTATGTTTAATTTGTTGCTGTTCATCCTTTTATGTCGTTAACTGACATCTGTGTTTAAACAGGTATAATTAATTTTCTAAATCTAAAATTAAATTTTTCCTTTGTAAACATTTAATGTGAATAAATAGGATTCCACTCACTTGAAAATTGTGTACAACGAAAATATGCTTGGATTAAACCTCTTTTGAATAAGATTTAGTAAAACTTTTCACACTGGACTATATTTTCTAATTTTTATATATATATATATATATATTTCCATCTTTATTGTCTGGCACTAGCTGCTCATTTTAATATTGTTTTGACTACCAAAATACAATGATATTTAACTTGGTTTCTGAAACTCTCATGAAGAGCTTATTTTATTTTAAACTTTGTAATAGTACATTATTTCAGTTATATTTATTTTTAATCTTGACAATGAAGATTAAGAGTAGGTGTCAGCTACAAACAATACTAAGTAGAGAGAATATGTTTGTTTCATTTAAGTGTAACTTAATCCTTAAGAGCTAGATAATCATTTACGTTGGTTTCAAACTTAAAGTATTTATAATACTTGTGAAACTGCAGAGTACGCCACTAAAGCCCTTATATCTGGCTACCCATATTTTATTGATTTAAATTGGTTGAAAAATGACACTTGAACATTGGAAATCAAACTCGGGACTTTATGCTAAACACACCAGTGCTATACCACTGAGCTGGTGAGGATTCGTCCCATGCTCATGGTCATTCTTCAATCATAGTTTAAGACATATCTTATGAAGCAGAGTGTGAAGAATAATTTTTTACATTTATTACTGTTTCCAGCCTGTAACATGGGTCATTTTTATTCAAGACATATATTTTTCCATACAGGCTTGTTAGGCCGGTTGTAGCTTCATAAACCTTATAATATAACTTAAGACTAGGATAGGCACAACACCCAGTCCCCGGCCATTAATACATCACTGTGAAAGGGTAAACTCACATTTCACCAGTAATAAATGTTTGGGCCATGTCGGAAATCGAACCCAGGACCCTTAGCCCAATAGAAAGACACACTGCTCCCCCCAGTAAAATATAGCCAAGGAATCAATGATTTCCACATGTCCATCACAGATTCTGCCTTAAACTAAGAGTGAAGAACTACCCTGAGCACAGGACAAATCCTGGATAGCTCAGTGTAGAGAATTGGCGCGCTAGGCCAAGGGTTCCAGGTTCGATTCCTGTGTCCTGGTGCAATTTTTCAACTAATTTAAATTAATTTAATTGTGGTCTCTTCCATATGGACATTCCTGTTATTACAACGATTAACATCTTATGTGTTGATATTGATCATCCATATTTGTTTGGGGGTGTTGAATATTCGCTCTGATTAAAATTCTCAAAAAGGTGTCTTAGGAAACCATCTTCTATAGTACTATTCATTAAACAGATATGTCATTGAAGATAACAATCTTAATTTCTTTCTGAAAATAAACAGTTCTGGTTGTTCAATAAAAATCTTGTGTCGGTAAAAAAACAATCTCTTCTCATCTCGTTAAAAAGTCACCTCTGGCTAGTGAAAGCTTGTGCTTTAATTTGTTTTTGTGTGTGCTAACGTGAAAATCATTCCTCTCCTCTCTCCTTTACCCTAAATCATAATTTACCTCCATTTCCCCTGACCACTAAAATATAGCTCCTCTAACTCTAGCCATAACTCCTCTCTGTATTTCTTCTAACTCTAACCATCAATCCCCTCTGTATTTCTTCTAACTCTAACCATCACTCCCCTCTGTACTTCTTCTAACTCTAACCATCTCACTCCTGTATTTTTTCTAACTCTAACCATCACTCCTCTCTGTATTTCCTCTAACTCTAACCAACACATCCCTCTGTACATTCTCAAACACTAATCATCTCGCCCCTTTGTATTTCCTCTAACTCTAACCATCACTCCCCTCTGCACTTTCTCTATCACTAATCATCACTCCCTCTGCACTTTCTCTAACACTAATCATCACTCCCCTCACTTCTTTCTCTAACTCAAACCATCACCCACCTCTGTATTTCCTCAAACTCTAACCATCATTCCCCTCTGTATTTCCTCTAACTCTAACCATCACTATCTCTGTATTTCCTCTAACTCAAACCATCACTCCCCTCACTTCTTTCTCTAACTCAAACCATCACTCCCCTCTGTATTTCCTCTAACTCTTAACATTCAAATCCCTTTGTATATCCTCTAACTCTTAACATTCAAATCCCTTTGTATATCCTCTAACTCTTAACATTCAATTCCCTTTGTATATCCTCTTAACTCTAACCATCACTATCTCTGTATTTCCTCAAACTCTAACCATCACTTCCCTCTGTTTTCCCCTAACTCTAACCAACACATCCCTCTGTACATTCTCAAACACTAATCATCTCGCCCCTCTGTATATACTCTAACTCTAACCATCACTCCCCTCTGCACTTTCTCTATCACTAATCATCACTTACTCCCCTCACTGCTTTTTCTAACTCAAACCATCACTCCCCTCTGTATTTTATCTAACTCTTACATCACTTCTATTTTTGTTTTTTCAATCTCTTAAATAGTGGGATACTCCCATTTTCCATAAATTTCCCACTCTTATAAAAGGAAAGAAATATTAAAATAAAACAACCTTGACTCTATGACTCTGGATCCATTATATTATGTCATATTTTTATTTCAAACTTTATTATGTATTAACAAGTAAGTCAATTAGCTGTTATTATTCCTGCTCTTTGCTCATTATCGCTCACTCAAACATTTATACTGTAAGAGAAAAAAACCCTAAAAATTAAGATAAGATTGCTCAGCCTGTCTTTATTATAATATGTAGAGACTTTCAATATTCAAGTTTGTCTGAACATTGTTTGAGTGTGTGGAAAATCATCTTATTTTCCCATGGCTTTAGATGTCAATGAATAAAACACCATTGATGTTTGAGACAATCTTTACATTTCTCTGTTAATCATTTGGAGATGTTAATTATTTATTCAACTGCTCTCCACAGACAAAACATTTAATTGTTATAATTTGTATGGAAAAAAAGTAATTTGTTATATTCATAATTTTTAAAGAAACTATAATTATAATGTCTACTTATAAAAAAGAGCCATGTAAATCCCTTCATTTCATGTACAATTTTATTGTTAAGAGTAAAGTACAGTTAAGTTCTTTCTTTGAATGTTGTGCATTCATTATATTTTGGTTATTTATTTTATTCATCTGGTGTAAACTATAGAGACTGGTGTAAGAAGTTGCACATAACAACTCTGTAATCTAATATGTTGTGCAAGATTAGATACGCAGTTATGTCTGTATTCATTATAATTATTTTGGAGCTCATTTCTAGAAAACATTAATAACCAAAATAATCAAAAGAAAAGGCTTTTTGGTCAACTTAATATTTAAGTTCCTTTTAATTTGTGGTATTTTGAACATTATAACAGGCTAGCTGTTTTCATACATGCAAAAGAAGAAAAATATTCAATGGTTTTGAACATAATAAAAACATTTTGGTTGTGACTGCATGTATTATTTATTGTACCTAATACAATTCCCTTCTATCCCATAAGCCAGTGGTCTAAACTGTTTATCCCTGTGACTACCTTTACAACCACATGAGGAAGTCAAGGCCTCACCGCTCCCCGCCCTCCCCAGCTTATCCCCTTGATGTAGTATGTTATGAATAAAAACATCTGTATGGTTTAGTGTGCATATTTTCTCCCATACATTTAAGTGGGCATAAATGCATCTTTTAACATTTTTTGAGGAAATTATGAAAATATCATTCAAATTAAAACAGTTTTATTTAAATAAATTTAATATGTAATAATAGCTCTTAAACATCAACATTTATAGTAAGGGTGTGCGAAGCTTTGAAAAATTCGAAGCTGAAGTGAATCTTGGTGTACTTTGTATTCAATTCGAACCCATGTTTGGCTTCGGCAGCTATTCGAAGCTTCGTCTATTATTCAAAGTCTAATGCTTATATTACACTTATATTTTACTTCAAATAAAAATGAATTGAAATTACCTTAAGAAATAAAATATATTTTTATAGTTTTGAGTTTAAGAACAAATTTGCTATATTTTCTTGGTGGAACTTGGAAAATGTCCACATCACTTTGAATTTCAAGACCCCCATAACATTAAACCTCTAACCTCCTTGATCACAAACTGTTAGTTTTATTTATGAAAGAATAATAAACTATTAAAGAACAAAAAGCAGATGCTCGGCACTCGAGATAAAGACCGGAACTAAAGACGGTTGTGTGAGACGCCCCGGTGACGTCATCACAGAAGTGACGTCACAAATCTAAAGCGGAACAGTTACTAACTCGTGTTTGTTATTACAGGC
>CABFVX010003493.1:66402-84569 GCA_902151425.1 Timema shepardi | reverse complement strand
TTCACTATACCAAATTTTAAAAAAATTAAAAAATGTGAGGTTGAAAAGTGCCTCTACATTGGTTGATTTGACATGGAATGCCCCCTTATCCTTATGTAGAGCTAGCTCTATCCAGTCTACTTCATTACACCTTATCCTCATGTAGAGCTAGCTCTATCCAGTCCACCTCATTACACCTTATCCTTATGTAGAGCTAGCTCTATTCAGTCCACCTCATTACACCTTATACTTATGTAGAGCTAGATCTATCCATTCTAACTCATTACACCTTATCCTTATCTTGAGTTAGCTCTATCCAGTCCACCTCATTACACCTTATCTCTATCTTGAGCTAGCTCTATCCAGTCCACCTCATTACACCTTATACTTATCTTGAGCTAGCTTTATCCTGTCTACTTCATTACACCTTATCTCTATCTAGAGCTAACTTTATCCAGTCCACCTCATTACACCTTATCCTTATCTTGAGTTAGCTCTATCCAGTCCACCTCTATTACACCTTATCCTTATGTAGAGCTAGCTCTATCCAGTCCACCTCATTACACCTTATCCTTATGTAGAGCTAGCTCTATCCAGTCTACTTCATTACACCTTATCCTTATGTAGAGCTAGCTCTATCCAGTCTACTTCATTACACGTCATCCTTATGTAGAGCTAGCTCTATCCAGTCCACCTCATTACACCTTATCTCTATCTTGAGCTAGCTCTATCCAGTCCACATCATTACACCTTATCTCTATCTTGAGCTAGCTCTATCCAGTCCACCTCATTACACCTTATCTCTATCTTGAGCTAGCTCTATCCAGTCCATCTCATTACACCTTATCTCTATCTTGAGCTAGCTCTATCCAGTCCACCTCATTACACCCTGTCCCTATCCTATGCCCCGGGCCTATATACACTTCTAACATTACACATCCCAATCCTAATCTTTACTATCCCATGACTCGGATTAGTCCCTGCCTGGAGGGGACTGAATTGTATCCATTCCGATAGTTTTGTAAAAACCTGCTTTTGTGAAAAATATGAATTGTATCCATTAGAATTATATCCACTAAAACTTAAATTGTATCCACTCGGAATGGTATCCATTCCGATAGTTTTGTGAAAAATTGGAATTGTATCCACAAATGGCCGACTTGAGGTTTAACTGAAGGAACGTTTAACTTACAAACTTTGTCACACTTCTGGTAGAGGGCAGCAAGATGAAATCTTCCTAACCTACTAATTGTATACTAGAGTGCAGCCTTGTCTAAAAATATTTTTCTTAAACATGAAGTATTCATTCTCTTTAAAGATTGCACTGCATACTAGAAAATTAATTTGCAATCTTATTTAACTAGTAAGATTCCTTTTTTCAGGTCAATACATTTTAAAGTATGTATAGACTTTTATAATTTTAAAGAGATAAATCAATTATTTTAATTGGCAACAGACTTTAACCACTATGTTAAAAAATGATTATTGAAAATCTAGCTTTAATTTATTCATAACTAGTGAGAAACGAGACACTGGTTATGAATTCTGGCAAGAATTTTATTAATTTGAATTGGCAGCACTGCTTTGCTCATGTTCTATGCTCAGTGAGCTCTAGTGATGGGAAGAATCGAGTAAAAGTAGTCGACTACACCTTTTGTGTATCGTAATCGGCTGTATTCGATTCTTCCAGAAATACTCAAGTAAAAATAGTTGCTCCCTTTTTTTATCTTAAGATATAATACACAATATTGGTTGGCATGTTTAATGTGTTATTTTAATACAAAATCTTTTTTCCCAAACAGTTCATTTTTCAGTCACTCTTATCAGCGCACGATTTAGAACAATATTCAAGCCCCATTCGACATTTTATTAATAATACATCTATGACCATATCGGTAATGGAACTCAGGACGCCTAGCTTGGTTGGCACACCTACTACCAACTGTGATAGTGTTGAATTTATGCTAGGTGTTTCGTTACAGATTTGAGTCCCAACTTCATTACTAATGGTGACAGTATTTGCAAGCGATGTTCACCACAATTATTACAACCACCATATAATTACTGTATTTCCCATCACTAGAGCTCACTGAGCAAAGCAGTGCTGCCAATTCACATTAATAAAATTCTTGCCAGAATTCATAACCAGTGTCTCGTTTCTCACTAGATATGAATAAATTAAAGCTAGATTTTAAATAATCATTTTTTAACATAGTGGTTAAAGTCTGTTCCCAAATAAAATAATTGACTTATCTCTTTAAAATTATAAAAGTCTATACATACTTTAAAATGTATTGACCTGAAAAAATGAATCTTACTAGTTAAATAAGATTGCAAATTAATTTTCTAGTATGCAGTGCAATCTTTAAAGAAAATGAATACTTCATGTTTTAGAAAATATTTTTAGACAAGGCTGCACTCTAGTATACAATTATTAGGTTAAGAAGATTTCATCCTGCTGCCCTCTACCAGAAGTGTGACAAAGTTAGTAAGTTAAACGTTCCTTCTGTTAAACCTCAAGTCGGCCATTTGTGGATACAATTCCAATTTTTCACAAAAGCGGTTTTTACAAAACTATCGGAATGGATACCATGACGAGTGGATACAATTCCAGTTTTTAGTGGATATAATTCCAGTGGATACAATTCCGATTTTTCACAAAAGCCGTTTTTTACAAAACTATCGGAATGGATACAATTCCGCTCCCCCTTTCCTGACAGTATTTTTTTTATCGGTGAGAGCTGTTCACGCTCACGCCCAACCCCTAGGCTGGAGGATCACCCCTATCGGCTGTCCGCGTCTCCTTATTAAATATATTTGTGCTACCCTTCCATCTGAAAGTCGTATCCTCTATCTGCAAACGAGGACGTGCTATGTTTAGGATGTTAGTGCCCCACGAAACAGATATGTCTATAACTCTAAAAATATTGATTTTATAAACTATTCTTTTTTTTTTATTTTTTATTTCCCTAACTCTTAAACGATAACTTATTTTGTATCTAAAATAGTGTCTTAACAAAACTGTAAATTTCCACACATGTAATGAATGTACCCTCTAAGTCATTTTTATGGAAAATTGATATATGCTACTTTGCAATGTTAAACAGTTCCTGGATATAAATTTTAACTAAAATTATCATAACCTATCCTCAGAAGAATTTCTTTACTACACTTAGTTATATGTTTGGATATTTAGTCCAAAAAATTCCTTCGAGGAACCTTATAAAAACCCTAGATACCAAATGTTACCTAGATCGGTAACATATTTTCAGCTCTTGATTTGGGTGAACAGAATTCTGAAAACAATTTTTTCGGTTTCATGAGAAGTCGACATCCATCAAAATCTCAAATTCAATTTTCTTCTTCACAAGAAAGTAAAGCTGTGGACAGTTATTTTTAAAGCCTATAAACCTTTATTTATCGGTGCCCTGGCGGTCTAGGGGTAAGGTGTTAGACTTCTATGCTGGCGGCCGGGGTTCAATCCTCGGCCCCGGCACAGATTTATCTGATTACCAAACCTTTTCTTCACCTCTGACAAGACATCTTGTGAATGTGGGGAATGCCAGGCCTCCACCGTGGTTCGTTCACAATCACCCTACCATTACACATTAGCGTAAGTGCGTATAACCCGAACGGGTAGTAAGACGCGATGCTAATAATAATAACAATATAAACCTTTATTGACATTAGCATTAATAATTTATCCAATACCTGAGCTCAGCCTGTAGCGTGTTTATCTACAGAACTCAGGGTCCCCAGTTCGATTCCCGACATGGCTGAAAAATGTATTTTTGGTTAAATGTGGGTTTGCCCTTTTACAATGAGGAATTATGGCTGGGGGCTGGATGTTGTGCCTGTCCTAGTCTTAGCTGGATTATAAGGTATATGAAGCTAAGACAGGCCTAGCAAGCCCGTAGTGGAAAATATGTTACTTGAATAAAAAACTGACCCAGGTCACAGGCGGGAAACAATAATGGATGTAAAAAAGTATTAGTAATATTAATTTTAATAGATTGCCTGAGAGGAGTAGACAACTTTGCTTATCTCTCCTATATTTTATTTAAATCTTGCAAATATCTGTTAATAAAATTTGTTTAATCTACCATATTAGAGGAGTCATGTGTAAAACTAAGCAGTCGTCATACTGGGGCTCTCTTTCCGTCCCCCATATCCTGATAAATATGAACAATAAACCTTATGTAACATTAGTGTAATGATCTTTTGCGGAACACTTGCGTGACCTGTGATGTTTTTAAGATTGTCCTTTCTTTATTTCAGTGCCACCAAACGGACTGGTTATATATTGTGGAACAATAGTAACAGACGAAGGAAAGGAGAAGAAAGTTAATATAGATTTTGAACCCTTTAAGCCAATTAATACATCTCTCTATCTTTGTGATAATAAGGTAGGTAACTAAAAGGGAGATACACAGTACATAGTAGTTACTAAGGTAGTAACACTCCATGTTTGCAGTTCTTGACTGCGCTACTAGGGCTGGTGATGGTATGATAGTTACTAAGGTAGAACACTCCATGTTTGCAGTTCTTGACTGCGCTACTAGGGCTGGTGATGGTATGATAGTTACTAAGGTAGAACACTCCATGTTTGCAGTTCTTGACTGCGCTACTAGGGCTGGTGATGGTATGATAGTTACTAAGGTACAACACTCCATGTTTGCAGTTCCACACAGAGGCCTTGACTGCGCTACTCGCAGATGACAACAAGTTTGGTTTCATTGTGATGGATGGGAATGGTGCTTTGTTTGGAACGTTACAAGGAAACACCAGAGAGGTGCTTCACAAGTTCACCGTAGACTTGCCCAAGAAACATGGTAAATAGTTTCTCTTTCATATGTGCTCAACACTATCAGTGTTCCAGACTTGTTTTATATACTCTGTTGGGTCATTGGTGTATGATTCTTGAAGCTCCTCATCTTCTTGCCTTCCATGGTCAATTTAAGAAATATAATTAATTGGTAATTAGGGGAATATAAACTTGACTCTATTAGCAAGTGAAGGAAATAATAGGCAGATTAATAGAAATATATGTTCTTATACATGCTTTCTTGTATTGGTCAGGTCATTTCTAATATTACATTAATTACTGTTCAGTATCAACATGTTTGACAATCGTACTTTGCTCTGATCGGAGCTGAGTCATTACGTCTAGTTTGCACTTTTCAGTTCTCACTTCCACCCCATTAGATTTTAATTATGAGCCATGATGTTAGCTGTATTATTAAAATAATCAAGTTAATTGAAAAGCTGTATAATATCACTTGTGTTCAGGAAGAGGAGGTCAGTCTGCTCTACGTTTTGCCCGTCTCAGGATGGAAAAGAGACACAACTATGTGCGCAAAGTGGCTGAGGTAGCAACCACTCTCTTCATCACCAATGACAAGCCAAACATTGCGGGGATAATCCTCGCTGGTAGCGCCGACTTCAAGACGGAACTCAGCCAATCAGACATGTTTGATCCTGTAAGAAAAAATACTTTTTAATACAGGGTTCCTAGAGTCTGGAAAGTCAGGGAAATGACAATTCATGTCACACTTAGAAATAAACATAGAAAATATTTTTTGTATTTACTGCGCCATAAGCCACTAGCCCAATGAAGAAAGCTGAGGGGCACTTACCATGCTCAAACTTGCTGTAACACAAGTTTTGGTAGCATTTTCTTTCAGAAGGTGAACGCAGAGATCACTTGGCCTGGACATGACAATTCTTTTAACTTTAGGATCCATTGTTTTGGTTCTTGTTCAAGGTTTGGCATCGTTATAGTTGGATACAATGCATTAGGACTGATTAGGCTACACCAGAAATATCAACAAAAAAAACCCAGTTTTTTACCAGTTCTGGCTAAGCCCAGACCATTTTCCTGAATCCTCATACTGGATCAGTGGTGTTGAAATTAATAAGATGCAGGCGTTTTGTAAAGTGTGCAAAAAAATTATAAACTTAAGTAATATGGTAAAGAAAGCATTAGCTTCTCATGCAAAAGGACCAACTTATATCAAAACTCTTGACATTTTGGCAAGTCACCGCTCTTTGTCGACTTTTTTCTCAAAAAGGCATTCTACCTAGCGGTGATTCTGCTGGTTGCTCGACGAGTTTTTCTGTCATCGAAAATTGTAAAGCCGCAGAAGGAAGGTGTTGCCAAAAGTGATAGTAGTGTAGTGCCTCGAAGAAACCCTAACCAGGGTTCGTACGGTCCTTGAAAGACCTGGAATTTAATGTGTGTCTGTTCAAGGCTTGGAAAAGTCTTGGAATTTCCAGGTTTCAATATTAATTTTTGAAATGATTGTAAAGACCGTGATTTAAGATATACTGGGACATGAAATATCTAGCGCATGCTCTTTGATCAAGCGTTAGCTGTTGTCTGCTGTTTACTCTACTCTCTGCTACTCTTCACGCTTCTTTTGTTTTATTTGTTATCTTATCGCGTCATCAACCCATGGGTTGTGATCTATATAGGGGCAAGGGGAAACAGTGTTAACTTATTTGGAAAACACATTAGCGCTACTGTCGAAATACAATGTTTTCTATAATTTCCTATATTTAAAAACTCAATTCCTGTACATTTGCCATTTTTTTATAAGTTGCTTTAAAACCGTCATTTGTAATAATTCTTTGAAGATTTGTGACTACCTAATAACACTTAAAGTACCTATAATTACAGTTTTGCACTAAAATGCCCGCCGATAGCTATTAGTTCATCTTTCAACCACCTTAGCGCTCAAATTCCTGTTCTAGCCATACTACAGGGAGTCGCCATTCTATAACTCTATTATCTATGGTTGCGTCATTTTGGTGTCTGTAAACATTATACCGTGAAAGTTTGTGTTTAGATGGTAAATGTGTAGTTTGTTTTATCTTAATGCGTTGTTCACTTCCTTTGAAAAGTTGATTTCTGAAATTGGTCTTCCTAAACAGTCTCTACTGCAACTATCCATGGATGGTCCAAATGTCAATTGGAAATGTTATGACTTGGTGTGTGATCAATTGAAGAGAGACACAAACATGGCAGTAATTCATATCGGCAGTTGTGGGCTTCATATCATTCATATCATTCATAGTTCTTTTGTGTCCCTAAGACAACATCAATTGGATGACCCCTATAGTAAGGAGATTGTTGATAGGTTAGCTAGTCGTGAGACTGTAGACAATTTTCTTATGCATAGAGACTTGCTATGCGTGCGAGGTAAGAACAATAAGGGCAGAAAAATTTTCGTTCCCTCTAAATTAAGGGATATGATCCTTAATTATTTTCACAATTCCACCTTTGGAGGCCACCTGGGAATTTTTAAGACTCACCGTAAGATTGCTCAGAAGTTTTTTTGGCCCAATATTTATCAGGACGTTAGACAATGGGTTAGGAAGTGTGATGGGTGTCTAGGTGCTAAGCCCTCTCAGAACACTCGTTATGGGTTACATTCTGCAGATGTCGCCCATAACCCGTGGGATATTGTGTTTGTGGACTTCGTGGGGCCCTTCACTTGTTTTACCAGTGGGAATACCTGTGTTCTTAATCTTATTGATGGTTTTTCTAAATTTGTTGTGATAATTCACCTTAGGAATATGAAAGCTAGTACCACCGTGAAAGCTTTATCTGATAGGGTGTGGGCTATTTTTGGGGCTCCTAGAAAGATAGTCAGTGATAATGGACCCTTTTTTCGATCCAAGGTATTCCATGACATGTGTTTTGTGTGGGGAATCAAACATGTAACCACTATCCCTTATAATCCTGCTCCTAATCAGGTAGAGAGGTTTAATAGAAACCTAAAGATTGCTTTAACCATTTATCATGGCACTTCCCAGCCTTACTGGGATAAAGAGCTTAACTTTCTTTCTCTGACATTCAACTCAGCTGTTCGCGAGTCTACTGGAGCTACCTCTTCCTCTTTGTTGCTTGGTAGAGAGCTGAGCCATCCCCTTCTAGCTATTTGGGACGTTGACCCTCTGGTTGGGGATTGTGGGACCTCAACTTATTATGAAAGGTGTAAGCTTGCCTTTCATAATTTGCGGAGATCCAGAGCAGAGTAGCACAGTTTGTAAGGTTTGTCCTACAGGTTACATACATTATAATTGAAAAAGAACATAGTTTAAACAACATATAGATTTATTAATAGAAAAAACAATAGTTAAGAATGCAATGGCTTACAATAATATAGTTGGAATTGCGTATGGATTTTGATCCAATCAGTTAGGCTTGAGAATTGGGACTGTGGCTACAAGGGCTGCGTAGTCGCCAGGCCACAGGTAGAAGTATTTTTAAAAAGTAGAACAATTCAATAATTACTTATAGAAAAATCTATGACAAGATATACTACATGTATTTTTAAAACAGGCTGTGCTTGATGGGGCCTTCAAAATATTATCCATTAAACACTTAGGATAACCAGCTGCTGATTACAGCAGTCTATGGTTAAGAAACAGGTGTCAACAAAAGTACTATGGCTGGTCACATTCCCCTTTGGTACTGCCAGGGCATTCAATAGTACATAAAATTCTAAAGGCATGAGCTCTAAGAACAACACAAACCATAGAAATCAATAGAGAGGCAAAGGTAAAGAGTGTTATTTGCGTGGACCCCACTACGACTCTAGTGCAGTTCCCTGGGTTGCGCACGGAAACTAATACTTCACGTGAAGCATGATTACTTGACCAATCCAAAACACTGATTTCGATCAACTGAATTGTAATAAGGTAAACCAACAGACAACCAGGGCTAGCCATCCATAAACTGAACTGAAGCTCATGCCGTACAAGGCGTCATGACAAATTCTGATTCAAAATATATAAAACGAACTAGTGAAATTTTATAAGTCCCTAATTAAGACATAATAACTTTCTACGCCGGAAGCTCAAAATGTAAAGACATAAAGGTCTATATGTATATATCAACATAGTCTACAGGACTGTATTACAATATTTGAAAAACAAGCAGTAAAGAGACTCGTCCCGCATTCTGAAGGACACAATATTTAATCAATAAAACAAAGCATTGATTTAGCAAGTCAACAAGACTTGAAGTTTATTAATGGTCAACTAGACCTATTAATTTGAAAGAAAATCGTCTCCGTCATTATACAAAAAAACTAAAAGGGTGCAAACAAATATAACTCATCTTTATAACAAAAATAATATTCTAAGTCATTAGGACTCGTCGATTACTGTAGAATACTTAATACATCGAAGTATGTGGTTCCATCCATAGCTGTGGTGAATCCCACGGCCTGGACTTCATAGGCAGTGTTTTGAAAATCGTCATCCTATCTAAGGCGGCGGTGAATCCGACGCCTCCATCTTCATAGTCGATGTGACGAACCTGGAGCCCTTCCTTCAATGCAGGGATACAGTAAACTGGCTATATTGTGAGCTGGTACACGGGCCCTTATATAGTTCCCAACCTGATACGAATGGAAGAAAGCAGAAAGGATAATAAACACAAGAACATAGAAAGGAGAACTACGGAGGAAGGTGGGCAAAAAGAGAGAATTAACAAGAAAAATTCACTCGTGGGGAGGGGAAGGAAGAAGCTTCCTTGGTTTACCCCCAAGGTCGTTGATCAGCAGCAGGTCTTTGCGTCGATGCTCATACGCATTTCTTCTCTTCAACAGATCTAGTTATGATAGCACGTGTTGCGGCCATCATTGAATAGTTTTATTGAGCTTCACATGTGGGAGAATTGAATCAACAGACATCCAGAAGATGTGAGTACTCACCAAGGCATATTATATGGAAATATATCTGTTTTAATTATGTTATTCAGGATCCATTATTATTTTAATAATAATTGGTGATATAGATGTAGTTTACTATATTTTCTTGTTAACGGTATGGCAACCGTATGTGATTTTTATCTGACATCATCCAATGGGAAAAGCAATGCGTTAAGGTATTTTATTCATAACTAGGATAATATTAATCCTCTTCTTTGATATCTACTGTCGTATTTAACAAAAGCCAGTATTTTTGACCAACCATGTGTTTGAATGTTTGACGGTAGGGAGAAACGTATATAGTTTATCTCTTGCATAAATTATTGAATTATTGAATTTTTTTAATTGTAAATGTCCAATCTATCTGATTGACATGCTACAATTTTATTCATGGCTCATTATCATCAACCTGGGATGTGGAGCAAGTTTTATCTAGCCTCTATTACTTATTTAAGGACACACCAGCGAGAAGAGATCTATATTTTCTTGTTAACAGCATGGCAAGCGTATGTAAATATATTTGACATTATCCAATGGGAAAAGCAATGCGTTAAAGTATTTTTATTCATAACTATGTTAATATTAATCCTCTTCTTTGATATCTACTCCCGTATTTAACAAAAGCCAGTATTTTTTGACCAACCACGTGTTTGAATGTTTGAAGGTAGGGAGAAACGTAAATTTATCAGACTGCATCTTCAGAGTAGACTCAATTAAATAAGTGAATATAGTTTATTTCTTGCATAAATTATTGAATTATTGAATTTTCTAATGGTAGATGTCCACTCTAACTGATTGACATGCTACAATATAAATAATCCTTCAAATCTATTTTAAATGTATCCTCTCATTTACGTCTTTGCCTACCAAGGGGTCTTGTTTCTTCGGGACTCTCAACTAATATGTTGTTTACACGCTCTGTCATCGCCAACACGTGTCATATGAGCACTCCACCTCAGCCTGTTTGTCTTGATTATTCTTAATATATTTGGGGAAGCATACAAACCGTGATTTTGTTCATTATTTAACTTTCCCCATTCTCCCTTTGTTATATCGCTCTTTGGCCTAAATTTTATTTCTCAACACTTTGTTCTCAAATACTCTGTTTATTTCCATAGTACAGAGTGAAAAACAATGGGTAATTTTATAATTTTGTATGTTATCAGTTTAATATTTTGAGACAAGATCCTTGATTTAAAAAATACTAGTACATTTTACTAACTGAGAGGGGTACCTTTGCCCCCGTTGAAAAACGTGCTACTTTTGATTTTTAAATTATTATAAAAATTACTTACTATATTACATTTGGAACTATCTTGAGCTAGCTCTATCCAGTCCACCTCACTACACTCAATCCCTATCTTGAGCTAGTTTACGTCCGAGTGATACTGTCAACTTGGTTATTGTGTGTCAGCTGCAGTTCGACTGTTTTCGTGGCATGTGACGTAGTGAATCATACGTCATGTAAGAACCACCAAATCCCCTCCGGTGGCCGCTTGGTCTAAGGCGCTACTCTCGCAGTATTTTAGACTGCCTATGATGGGGAGATCAAGGTTCGAAACTCTGCCGGGTCTACTGAGGGTAGTTTGTCCAAAATGATTTACCACCTACCCTCCACGCAAATGTGGGTACGCTTCCTCTAAATATAGCCTTCCCAATCATTAAAACTATTCTAGTAATTAGTACATAAGCATATAACCCGAAAGAGTAATAATACGTGGTCCTAAAATAAAACCAAATAACTTTTTATACCCAGTTGCTAAATATTTGAGTTAAATCTATAATCTCCCATTGTCCCTTACTACCTCGTTCTATTTAAAAAAAACTTATAAATATATGTCTGTCCTTGATGATCTATACATATTTTCTGATAGTGAGAACAAAAGAACAAAACGTGAACTTTATTTTCAGTCAACATTAACAACATTTTACTCTATAACTGTTGTAATATGACAGGTTTTGATCGTATCTACCAAAGGTGACAACTGTGGATCACATAGCCCTGCGTATGAATAAGTGAAAGTAGATCTAGTAACTTTATAAGACCCCTCTCTAGGAAATTAAACTGTAGCAATATCAGTCATCGAAATCACACTAAGACCAGTACTTAGATAAACATTATGACGTAGAAAGCTTGTGTTATGAAGATATGTGTTGAAAAATTGTACAAAAACGATGGTATCATGCGCTTAATAAAGGAAGAAATGTCAAGTTCCGATATGACGTATGTAATTAGACTATTACAGTCACACATAATTGAGGTGGAAAGGAAGAAAGAATGATTGCCCTCATAGATGGCTTATACTCACTATTTTAAACGTTTATAAAGTCCTTAAATCTAGCTATAAAAAATAAAATATTCATCTATATTAGATATCGTCTATAGAAACAACTTGTAGTTCAAGAAGTAAGCTACCAGGAATCATTGATAACACGTTTTCTCAAGGGGACAAGTACCATAATTTACAAAAATATATATATTTATTTTAGATCAAACTGTTCTACAAAAGGTAAATTCAACATTTTATCTGAAAGATTTGAAATACTACTCATAGATAGCGTCAGGGTTAATTTGCTGATATTTATATTGATTGGGATTGTTTTTTCTAAATCCCTCAAAATGTTTAAAATGACACATAGACCCTTTGGGATTTCCCGTCCTTGATTATTGTTAAGTTCTTTCCTTGAAAAAAAAAATAAAAATGTTTAGAAAAATAAAGTGAAAGTTATAGACCAGCCAATAAGAAAGAGACCCCCTTCTGTGGCCCCATGGTCTAATACGCTACTCTCGCAGTAGACTAAGCTGCCGTTGACTGGGAGATCTAGGTTCGAATATAGGTCAGGTGAACTGAGGGTGGTTTTACTACTCTTCCTTCACGCAAATGTTGGTGCACTTCCTATAACATACTGTAACTAATTTATCGTTGGGATAGTTCATTACGTAAGACAAATAATTAAGTTAACAATAAGTAGAGTTAATATTAAAAAACATAAATGAGATATTATAATAATAATATTTAGCACCGCGTCTTACTACCCATTCGGGCTATACGCTTTTAAGTACTAATTACGCTAATGGATTTGAAATTGGGAAGGTTGAATTAGAGGAAGTGAACCCGCATTTGCGTGGAGAGAGAGAGAGTGGAAAACCATTTAGGAAAAACCACCCCCAGTTCACCCGACCGAGATTCGAACCTCGATCTCCCAGTCCTCAGTAGTCGAGCTCAACACGACAAGCGCGTTGGCCAACTACGCCACCGAGGCGGGTGAATGAGATATAAGATTGCAATAGTTACACAAGATTAATGCTGGTTGACAATTGAACGTGTAACATATAAGTTCAGTAAAACAAGTGACCATATCGTAGATCACGGAAAACTTTACTTTAAATTTAAGATGTGTTGACATATAGCAAGTCCAAACTATAGGATTGTCTTTCAGCTGCTCGGGTAAATAAGCGTCCAAGGCACCATGTTCAAAACAGTAGGCTGAAAGAGCCTATTCACTATCAAAACAGTTGGGCTACTTTCAGTAGGGTCTAAAAGCAAAATAGTGAAATAATTACCAATTACCAATTAAAGTTAACTGTAAATCCTACAGGTTTAGAGTTACTATTATATATATAACTTTAACTATCTTGCTTGCTTGGAACTTAAGAAAGTCCTGAAGATACATTGTATAGTGAATGATATGAGAAAGGTTTGTTAATTATATTAGTAAATGGCTGGCAAGTGTCAACTCCAAATAGTACTATGGCCGGTCCTTTCCCAATCCTTTCCTCGATACTGCCAGAGCCCTCAATAGTACATTTATACAATAACCCATTCCCTGGGGTACAACTTTACTTTAGTACACACTAACCTTCAATACGTAGTCAATAGTAGCCTACAATGGGCTAAAAGTAAAGGCATTATCTGCGCGGACCCCACTATGGAAACTAGCGGAGCTCCACGCTTTACCCACCCGAGCTAATACCCCACGCAAAGAGTATTAACCAGAATTATTCAACACATTGATCCAACTGAGTATAATAAAAAGGACAAACAACCTGGTTGTAGCCACACAAAAATTAAACCACCAAACACGACGTCCACGGCTTCATGAAAAACCGACTAGTCATAAGGACTAAAAAGGAAGTACTGTACTTTCGGAGAAGACCAAACTTTAAGACTAATTCCTTATTACCTCTGGAGCTCAAGGCTCCTATATCTAAACTATGCCATATGGACATAGGGGTAAAACTTAGTCACTTGGACCAATATAAGAAGTTTGAAGGACTTTAGAACCGATTAAAGTCACTTTGACCATACCAACTAAGTCAGAAGTACACAAAACCAATCTAGTCATATTTACTGAGATAAGAAATCTAAATAAACATTATAGTCGTATTGACTATATAAACTAAGTCAAAAGAACATGATAAACATTATAGTCGCCTTGACTATATAAACTAAGTCAAAAGAACATGATAAACATTATAGTCGTATTGACTATATAAACTAAGTCAAAAGGACATGATAAACATTATAGTCGCCTTGACTATATAAACTAAGTCAAAAGGACATGATAAATATTATAGTCGCCTCAACTAAGTCTGAAGGACATGATATATTATAGTATTTTAGACTAGACCCATAAATCTTATGGACTTAAAAATAAGCCTTGATACTTGGAAGAACGAAGAACATTTCCCTCGACGAAGTGGTGAGACCCACGGTCCAAACTTCATGGCGAGCTGGTACTTCTGTGAGTGATAGAGCGGAGTTTCTTCTTCGATGATCCGATGTGGGGAAGTACAATAAGTGAATCTGAGCGGCACTCATTATATACAATCTCTCTGACCAAACAGGAATAAAGAGAATAAGGCGTAAACTACAGGAAATGGGAAAGACGGAAACAAGGGGGAAAAGAAAGAAAGGGGGGAAGTAAAATACAAAAGTCCCGAGGAACGCCGCAAGAGCAGCAGCGCTCTAGGCTAGTGACTTCGATTCCAAACCGGTTCCGTCCATTTCAACTATTGGGTGATGCAGCGATGACGTGTGTGATATTTGCCATAGTGGTGTCTCCGCCATACTCGTCGTAATTTCCTTGAAAGCATGGTGATTGTATCCGAGACCATCCAGTCATGGTGAGTAAGTCTTGAAGGATATCATTACTAAATAAATCAGCTTTAATTATCTTCTTTGGATACAGCTATAGTATTTTTTTTATAAGGATTCGTCTCGTGAGTGTTATTTTACACACTTGTAGTATTTTATTCTCGGAAGCATGGTGACTGTATCCGGGCCCATCCAGTCATGGAAAGTAGATGTTGAGGCATATTCTTGCTAAATTTGTCAATTTTAATTTTCTTCTTTGGATTCCGCTATAATAACTATCATAATTTAGTATTTTTATGTTGGCTCGTGGTGTAGATGTCAATTTTACATAATTTACATGCTACAATACCTTCACAATCCCTAAAACCATTAACGTAATTATTACATCTGCGTAGTCTGAGGTGAGTTCAGTCTAATGGTCAGAGGTCCTGGGTTCGATCTCCGGTACTTATAAATTGTTTGACAGGCAGTGGGTCTGGAAAGGGCCTAACTTTAGTCTCGTGAGGACAAATTAGTAACTTGGATAAATAATTAGCGGCTTCCGTCTAGAAAACTGAGATTAATGGCCAAAGGGCTCGTTGTAGTGACCACATGACACCCTCTAAGCACAAATATTGGCACTATATTCGCCAAAATGCCACGACTGCTCAGTTAATTTTGCTCTCTTCCGTGCTGACGCATTAGTACGTATTAGTAATAAAAATAAAAATGTACAGCTTCATATTAGATTACTTGAAGTATGAATACATGAAAGTAGATAAAGTAACTTTTCTATAAAATAAGAGACCCTTCCTGTGAAAATTGGAACGTATTACTTACCACACGACTGCTTGTATTCAATATTTTCTTTATTTCAGTGTCGGTCAGCATTGAAGCTAAGGCCTTCTGGTAGCAGCGAGGAGGAATATACTCCCGTATATGCTTGATGACGTCACCGTTTGGACTCTTCAACAGTTAGTTTATACCGCTATCACCGGAGTACCATAAGTCATTAACGCTTCCTTTGACATCATCATTCTTAAAAAGAGAGAGATAGAAAGTTTCGGTGCTTGGACGTCAAAGAGATTGATTGAAAAATGAAAATTACATCAGAAAAGTGGCTAGCAAATGAGCCCATTAACGGACAGGAAAATTACCCCCAAGTAGTTAGTCACCCCGCTGGCTCAATCGGCCCATCATTGTTGCCCTCTATCGGCCAATCAAAAGCAGCCTAGCGCTGAAATCGACTTGACGTGAATAATTAAATACAACACAAAGAAATGATCAACACTCTTGATAATTCTACGGACAGATATTCTTTGCCAAAATAAATATATTTAATTCTACATTTTGAAAATATATATTATACCGTTATAATCAACGTACACAGGTGTTATTTTACGTTATTCTTTTTTGTATACTAAGTATTCTATTTTCATTAAAAACTAAGTTTTTATTCCTGTATGGTATTCAAAGAAACCGAAGTTTTATCGTTTACTCAAAATGGTTTCATTGAAAGCTTTCTATACAATATTATATGTATTTTCCTTTTTGATGCAAAAATTAAATGTAAATATAATAAAAAATGTATGAATATTTATCATAACATTTCGTTACTTACGATCGGAAAACCATTACTCATCCTTCCTGGGTAAACCTAATTAATATTACAAGTCTTATTTATGCTCCTACTTAAAAATATCTTTACGTTTTAATTGTGCTAAGGGTTTGGCGGAACAGCAAGCTATCCCACAAAATAATAGTTAAAATATTGATATTTAAGCCTAAATAGTTCTTTTTTTAAACTCTAATTTATATAAAAATTGAACTTTCATAAATCGTTACAAATAATCTTGTCACCCACTTCAATGATCAAATGGTATAAGACGAAACTCTATCAAGGGACTGGTGGTTCGAATCCCATCTGGTGTTACTGAGAGTGGTTTACCTAAATGGTTTTGCATTCGCCCTCCACGCAAGTGCGGGTGCACTACGTCTAAATTCCACTTTATTCATCCCTAACACATTAGCGTAGGGCATATAATCAGAACGGTTTGTAGGAAACAACGAACAAAAAAAGCTACGAAATATTAGTCTATTATTATTATTATTATTATTATTATTTAGCACCACGTCTTACTACCCGTTCGGGTTATACGCTCTAAGTACTAATTACGCTAATTAATTGGGAATTGGTAAGGCTGCATTAGAGGAAGTGAACCCGCATTTGCGTGGAGGGAGAGTGGAAAACCATTTAGGATAAACCACTCCCAGTTCACCCGACCGAGATTCGAACCTCGATCCCCCCATCCTCGGTGGTCAAGCTCAATACGACTAGCGCGTTAGCCAACTACGTCACCGGGGCGGGTGTTACGAAATAATGTGCCCTGGAGAATTAAACTAGAGGATAAATAAACGTTAGCAATAGATTCATATGGTGGTCATTTAATTCGATAAGATTTGTGAAATATGTTTCTTTTACCTGTATTAACTTTTCCTCTTCCCCCCGCCTTACTACCCGTCCGGACTATACGTAACTGGGGTGACCTGGCGGTCTAGGGGTAAGGTGTCAGACTTCTATGCTGGCGGCCGGGGTTCAATCCTCGGTCCCGGCACAGATTTATTAAACTGTAGGTCCTCCATTTCATCTCACAATCACCCTACTATTACACATTAGCGTAAGTGCGTACAACCCGAACGGGTAGTAAGACTCGGTGATAATAATAATAAACGTAACTCTACGCTGATGAGCTAGGGTGGGGCATAGACGCCCCTTTATTATTAGAAGAAGGGGAAGAGGGGAGAAACAAACACATTTTCACTTTAAATTATAAGACCAATATTAATCAGGACCAAGGGTTCATCTATTAACAAATTAACGCTCTTAGGTCACGGGAAAGGGGAGGCCCGTTGAGAAAAGGATATTATCGGTTATATTTTCACCGTTAGTAAAGATATTTATAGATAACTACCCATTTTGAAATTTATTAAATCTGAGTCCCTGTGAAATAATGACGTTCATTCTTGATGTGAAAAGTTACGTAACACTTGTTGTTTGAGGAGATAGAGGTTATCGTAAATATATACTTGGTGTTACATGGAGGGAAGGTAAAAAAATAAGTAAGAATTATTATTATTATTATTATTATTATTATTATTATTATTATTAGCACCGCGTCTTACTACCCGTTCGAATTATACGCACTTAGGCTAATGTGTAATGGTAGGGTGATTGTGAGATGAAATGGAGGACCTACAGTTTAACGTGGGATCCGAACCACGGTGGAGGCCTGGCATTCCCCACATTCACAAGATGTCTTGTCAGAGGTGAAGGAAGGGTTTGGTAATCAGATAAATCTGTGCCGGGACCGAGGATTGAACCCCGGCC
>CABFVX010003493.1:51842-65220 GCA_902151425.1 Timema shepardi | reverse complement strand
CGGTCTAGGGGTAAGGTGTCAGACTTCTGTGCTGGCGGCCGGGGTTCAATCCTCGGTCCCGGCATAGATTTATCTGATTACCAAACCCTTCCTTCACCTCTGACATGACATCTTGTGAATGTGGGGAATGCCAGGCCTCCACCGTGGTTCGGATCCCACGTTAAACTGTAGGTCCTCCATTTCATCTCACAATCACCCCTACCATTACACATTAGCGTAAGTGCGTATAACCCGAACGGGTAGTAAGACGCGGTGCTAATAATAATAATAAAGAAACTCGATGTGCAGTGAACGATTGGCTGGCCCGACACTGGTGTCAATACACTGCCTTTCACACCCGCGGACGTTTTCTATGTCATGGCCAAGAAAGCTATCAGGAGACTACTATTTTAAAAATGGGGCATGAACACTTTTCCATACACTTAGTAATTTAATTATTTGTTCTTGGTAACTTTAATTACCCGCCTCGGTGGCCTAGTTGGCTAACGTGCTTGTCGTGTGGAGCTCGACTGCTGAGGACGGGAGATCGAGGTTCGAATCTCGGTCGGGTGAGTTGAGGGTTGTTTTTCCTAAATGGTTTTCCACGCAAATGCGGGTTCACCTCCTCTAATTCAACCTTCCCAAAAGCGTATAACCCGAACGGGTAGTAAGACGCGGTGCTAAATATTAATTACCTGTAATTATGTTAATTTAATATAATAAATTCATTTAACCAATTTGACGCTTCCTGCTTTTCCAACAGACCCAAAAATCAATATAAATTTATTGACACCGCGAAAACGTTTAATTTAAAATTCCTAAAATCTTTAACTTAAGTCAGAAAAAAATGGGGTTTACAAAAAAGTCAGGGTGGCGGTAGCATAGCAATGGATAACACCCCCCGAAATGAAACTCTGGCTACGTGCCTCCTGCGGGGTAATCAACACAAGCACCCCCTCCCCCACCCCTTATACGCTCTCAATATCGGCCCTTGTCGGGGCCAACAGCCGTATCTTTTGAAAGAATCAACCGTTCCATCAGGAAATTCAATGCCTGTTGCTAATTATTGTTTACACCACCCTCCTCTTGTTAGATGTGCTGAAGATTGATGAATTGCCTACCTCCCAGGTGCAACCAGCGCAAACTATGACTTCTCATAGCACCGCCATTTGGCGTCGATTACTCCAACCAAGCTCGTCGCGTGGGAACACTCGTCTCATCACTTCCTATGACCTGTATGGTTCTTTACCCGGAGATCTCAATAAACTTGTATACTATTATTATTATTATTATTATTATTAGCACCGCGTCTTACTACCCGTTCGGGTTATACGCACTTACGCTAATGTGTAATGGTAGGGTGATTGTGAGATGAAATGGAGGACCTACAGTTTAACGTGGAATCCGAACCACGGTGGAGACCTGGCATTCCTCACATTACCAAGATGTCTTGTCAGAGGTGAAGGAAGGGTTTGGTAATCAGATAAATCTTTGCCGGGACCGAGGATTGAACCCCGGACATCCAGCACAGAAGTCTGACACCTTACCCCTAGACCACCAGGTCACACCTTGTATACTAAAAACTACGGAGAATTTGTCTGTCGACTAGACCGCCGATGACAGGGGGATCGAAGCTCGAATCCCGGTCGGGTGTTCTGAAGATGGTTATTCCTAAATAGGTTTCCCACTCTCCTTCTAAAAAATTGTTCTTTCTTCCTCCTCTTTATCTCATTATATTAATTTTCATATGTGTATATCCGAACGGGTAGTAAGACGCGGAATTGTCTACCGTTGAGCCCGAGACCCTAGGCTTGGTAGGGCGGAAGCACCAACGACTCGTCTAAGTGGTTGGACATCTTCTAGTTGGTAAAAACTGGTTTAGTTGTAAATTTATCGTAATTTGTTCAAGGACTCGCTGTAAACATTTAAACGTCTTATGTCAACATAAACATTATCAGAGGCAAAGTAAGCTCAAATCATGCGGCCTTGAATCGGAAGGTCTGGATCAAGTGGTTCGATACCCGGACATGTTCACCAGGAGTGATTTTATATCTTCTCCCCGAGAAAATGCTGTTGCATGTTCTCTTAACTCCCCTCTTCAGACTCAACACTTCAGGACACCGTTAAGTTATTTTTCTAACTGGGATAATTAGCGTGCACTTTTTAAACAAACATATAATAAAATTGCGCATGACTTACAAACTAGCTTAACCTAAGCCAGTACGTTTGACACTAAACATCCAACCATCCGCATTGGTGGGTATGAGGACTAAATGTCTGGCTCGTCTAGTCTGGTTTGCTCGTGATGGGGAGGTCGGGGTTTATATCCCGGTCGGGTGTGTTGAGGATGTTTTTTCCTTCTAAATAGTTTCCCCACTCTATCCACACAAATTCTGGTTCATTTCCTCTAAATATACACCTTCTTTGAGTTGGACTGGATAGAACTAGCTCAATATAGGAATATGGTGTAATGAGTTGGATTGGATAGAACTTTCTCAAGATAAGGATGTGGTGTAATGAGGTGGACTGGTTAGAACTATATTAAGATAAGGATAGGGTGTAACGAGGTTGACTGGATAGAACTATATTAAGATAGGAATTGGGTGTAATGAGGTGGACTGGTTAGAACTATATTAAGATAGGGATAGGGTGTAACGAGGTGGACCGGATAGAAATAGCTCAAGATAGGGATATGGTGTAATGAGGTGGACTGGTTAGAACTATATTAAGATAAAGATAGGTAGTAACGAGGTGGACCGGATAGAACTATATTAAGATAGGGATATGGTGTAATGAGGTGGACTGGTTATAACTATATTAAGATAAGGATAGGGTGTAACGAGGTGGACCGGATAGAACTATCTCAAGATATGGATATGGACTGGATAGAACTAGCCTAACTTTCCACTACTGCGCTACAGATGATATTTATTCGTCTACCGAAGCGAGCTATAATGTTTTAAAAGCGTAACCACAACTCTGGGTGCTCTAGGAACTTGGTTAGTTTGGTTAGTTCTGGTAACTTCTCGATACGTGGCCCTTTTTGACAGTCAGGAAATAATGTCCTCCTTCCTCCCCCTCACGTCATACTACACTCCAGTTTTCATAGAAAGAACTTTATCTGACAGCTGAAAAATGCAATTGCATCGACCTTCATGAATCCATACGTCAAGTTATGTTATCTGCATATATATGATATTTAATATATATTATTATAACCTATAAAATAAGAATAATGATATAATAAAATGTTTTATTTACAATAACATTTTTAAAAAATTCTCTGTAAAAGGTTATTTCTATGAAATTTTGACTGTATCCATCCAGTCTAGCTACATTTAATTACACTAATAAGAACTTTAAATAGTCTAGAGGAAATGTCCCTTCATTTGCGGGGAAGGAGATTAGGACCAGCTTTAGGGGGGGAATCCCTCTCAGTTCACAGGGCCTGGATTCGAACCCCGGACCTCCTTATCACCGATGGTATTGTGAGAGGGACTTATCGGATCATTTGACCATCGAGGTGGGTTAGTAATTGAACTGAGCGGCTTACAAATTGTTAAAATATTGGAATAAATAAGAAAATAAAACCGCTCCAGTGTCTTACGTCGCTCTTGTGTTAGACTGGACTGCTGATGACTGGAAGGTCGGGGTTCAACTCTTGGTCGGGTGTACTAGGTGAGGTTTTTTCTAAACGGTTTCTCACTCTCCTTCCATGCAAATGCGGCTGAGTTACCTACAAACTGCTTCTGTCCTCATCACCTTATAAGAGTAATAATAATAATAATATTTAGCACCGCGTCTTACTACCCGTCCGGGTTATACGCACTTACGCTAATGTGTAATGGTAGGGTTATTGTGAGATGAAATGGAGGACCTACAGTTTAACGTGGAATCCGAATCAAAATGTCTTGTCAAAGGTGAAGGAAGGGTTTGGTAATCAGATAAATCTGTGCCGGGACCGAGGATTGAACCCCGGCCGCCAGCAGGTAATTAAGTAAATGGTACGGAACTCCACACGGACTTTCTCGCTCTATTGTTTAAAAATGGAGATATTTACTCAAAGCTCGTAATATATTTGAAACTAAATAATATACGCTAGCGAATCAAAGAATAAATTTCGCTATTCATTCGTAAAAATAATTTAACTGACAGTTTAAAATTTTAAAATTTTATTTAAAAAAAATTAAAGTCTTCATTTGTATATTTGGACCAATAAAAAAATACCTATATTGGGTTTACAAGGGTCAACACTCCGTATTAAAATTTTGACTTCCGGTTAAAATTTTCGGCATTTTATTAGGGGATGCACATTTTATGGTTAATGCATTGCTATTAAATTTCTCATTTATAAATGTTGACCAATAAAATAGGTAATTATTGACTATTGAGTCTAAAATGAAAGAGAGAGATCATTGCTGTACCAGGAGGGCACCCTCGAGAGGGGTGTGCCCCCCCTTCAAGAAATCAAACCAATCAAATCAATGTTAAAGCCACGTATCTCACTAACCAGATTTCATTTTTTAAATTGTTACTGGCGATATTATTAAATGATCAATATACGGTAATTAATATAAATACTTAAGACAATCACATTAAGTATTAACATATTACGTATTAGTATGGCTTACTGGTAAAATCTCTATTTAGAATGAGACATAACTAGTTATACTAGTGAGTGGAGTTAAAGTTCGATTGTTCGAAATCTGAATAATTCCATCTATTTAGTATAATTGTTTGAATAATTTTTAAAAAATATCCATACAATAATTGTAATAATGTTTATTTCCCGCTTAATTATCACCATTTGTTGATATTCTTATAATGTTCTCTTAATTTTAGGGTTAAACAGACACAGATTGGAAAAAAAACTGTTTATGTTTCGGAAGGTCATTAAACGTTGACATCCATCAACATCTCGGGTTAGATTTTTTTTACGGTCGAAATACTTGACCTTTATTGTTTGAAAAGTTAAAAAATATAGATATTTGTATTCAGCTTGAAAATTATTAGTTGTGTGAAAATATATTTCGAGTAATATATTTGTATTATAAATAGCCCTACATATTTTCAACGACAAGTAATTTCATATTTCAAAGAGTTTCGGTGATGTGATTAAAAAAAAGAAGAATTTACGCATCAAACCGGAACCCTTAAAGTCATTTTGTCTAGACAATTAGAGTAGCCCTTTTGTTTTTAATATTGATAAATACATAGAAATTTTTTTTAAAAATTAAATCGTTAGAGCCGATTTTGAGAAAATTGATTTTTACTCTTTTCATCTTTCAGCAAACTACCATTTAGTTTTAGGGTTAGATATTCAATTCCAAAAACCCCTCGGGGCAGCCCTCTAAAAACCCTAGATACCAAGTTTCAGCCAAATAGGTAAAGTAGTTTAGGCACTAGTCCTAGGTCAGACAGACAGACAGACCAAAATTCAAAAACCACTTTTTCGAGTTCGTGGTGTCATGAAACGTCAAGATTCATCAAAATATCGAGTTCAATTTTCTTGACGAGGTATCTGCAGGTCCTGTGGAGAAGAACTTTATCTTCGCTCTCTCTCTCTGTTAACTGTTGCCAAACCTCCTCGCTCTCAGTTCTGTCCTAAGGTCGTGAGAAGGAGTTACAGCCAACATCGACCAGTGTTGCAAGATCTGTCGTGGATTTAAGGAAAGATGGACCACATGAAAACAAGAGAATGACAACGCTGTTTTCCAAATATTATCTGCGTAGTTACCTCGGAGATGATATCCAGTGTAAGACAGGATTCGACTTAAACCGGTCGATCTCGTGGCAATTTTCGATCTATCGCATATAAAAACTTTATTGAAATCAAAAGTCGATCTTTTAGTCTTCTAATCTTATAAACATTATGAAGACTATATCGATAGTAAAATCGATATTTGAGTCTTTTAATCTTGCAAATATATTAACTACTTTCAAATAATAATTTAGTGTGACCAAACCAAAAAATAATTATTTAATATCAAAATGAACATTATATTATTTTCTGGAAAGGTGGAAATATAAGAATGTAAGGAAAGATTGACAAAAAGAAGCAAAAGTAGAATAGAGAGACGAAAGGTGAGCTCTGAACCTCTCAGGTAAGTTTTTAATTAGATAAAGGCCTAAGAAAATGGCCGACCACTGCTCTAATGCGTTACTCTCGCAATAGACTGGATTAACGATGACGTAGAGATCTTTGTCACTCCGTATTGGTGTTTTTATAGCCATAAAAATATTGTTTTTAAGTCAATTGTGAATTAAATCAACCCCAATGTGAGTGGTAAGATAAAATAAATCATTAATCCCTGTTGACATCTACAATAAATTAATTATTAGTGTTTAAATATTTTGTGTTATTATTATTAATTAATTTCTTTCGTTTTAAAATTGTAATTTTATTTTATTGTTCTTACGTTTCATAAAAACGAGACATTAATTAAAGTGTAACCTATAGTGTGTAATGTTATCGCTTGTTTTTTAATAGACTAATCTATTATTTTCTTTTTTTACAAAACAAGGGAAGTTTAATTGCCCAACATAAAAAAACGCCTTCAGAATACGATCATCGTAAATTCAAACCGCCAGCGCGAGAATGGAAACAAGAGGGGAGGGGGTTACAAAAGACCCAGTTGGACATCCAGTCATCCACTCAGCCCAACCCCTCCACCCTCTTCTGCTTTCCCCCCTTATCATCACTTCTTACCACCCCTCCTCAAGCCTTTCCTCTCCTCATATAATATAAGAAAAACGTGACATATTTACAATATTATTATTATTATTATTATTATTAGCACCGCGTCTTACTACCCGTTCGGCTTATACGCACTTACGCTAATGTGCAATGGTAGGGTGATTGGGAGATGAAATGAAGGACCTACAGTTTAACGTGGAATCCGAACCACGGTTGAGGCCTGGCATTCCCCACATTCACAAGATGTCTTGTCAGAGGTGAAGGAAGGGTTTGGTAATCAGATAGATATGTGCCGGGACCGAGTATTGAACCCCGACCGCCAGCATAGATGTCTGACACCTTACCCCTAGACCGCCAGGTCACCGATATGTTTACAATAAATATTGTTTTTTAGTACGTTGAGTGCGGGAAACAAATTATAGCTCAAGGTCCTTGGTTCGAGTTCTTGGGAAGGCCAAACACAACCATTCTTAACTTTTACTAAACTTTTTATTAATGTGACTTTTGATTGATTAAAAATGCAACTATTTCGAGTTTATTTAAATTTGTAATATTTACAATACACACCTCCGGAGCATATTGTATTCATACATTTTTTGTAATACTGGCTGTCGAAGGGCACCTAGGTATTATATCACTTTCTAGGCACGTTTATCGTAGCCACGTTATATTATGTCAACCTTAAGAAAAGTATAACATTCCAGTCTATAAAAATTCGTTGAAATAAAACTCATGGCAACGTCAGTAGCCAATTAGCAAACACTTTAGTAGTTTTTACACTTAAGTTTTCCTCGTTAGTATTAATTTTAATGTTTTCCTTTTTTTATACTGGGATCATGTTCAACTTAAATTCACTTGACGTTGACTTAACATAAAGAAAATAGTGTGTTATGAGGATTCACAGAGCGTAACATAACGTAACAGCGCGATCAAAACACCAACAATGAATTTGATTACCATTTATAAACAAATGTTTCACTAGAATGAAACCTAAGCATTTGGGGCAGATTGCGTCTTATAGTTTTCAAAATGCGGGGTGGGGAGAATCTACGGAATAATTCATCTGCACACCATAAATAAGCAAATGAAGTACTAAACAGCCCTGTTGACGTCACTAAACAAACAAATGAAGAACTAAACAACCCTGTTGACGTCACTAAACAAACAAATGAAGTACTAAACAGCCCTGTTGACGTCACTAAACAAACAAATGAAGTACTAAACAGCCCTGTTGACGTCACTAAACAAACAAATGAAGAACTAAACAGCCCTGTTGACGTCACTAAACAATGTTGACGTCACTAAACAAACAAATGAAGTACTAAACAGCCCTGTTGACATCACTAAACAAACAAATGAAGAACTAAACAGCCCTGTCGACGTCACTAAATAAACAAATGAATTACTAAACAGCCTTGTTGACGTCACTAAACAGCCCTGTTGACGTCACTAAACAAACAAATGAAGTACTAAATAGCCCTGTTAACGTCACTAAACAAACAAATGAAGTACTAAACAGCCCTGTTAACGTCACTAAACAAACAAATGAAGTACTAAAATAGCCCTGTTGATGTTGCTCGCAACATTATTGGCTAGCTGAAGCACATGGTACCCTCAACTTATATTCACGTAACATGAAAGTTAAACCCTGGACAACTATTAAGTTAAATGGGCGTTAAGTTAACAACATCGTGATGGCTTCAATTTTAAAAACACGAAGAGGTAATTTACTTTACGTTAAAGGCGCGTCTAATCTTGAGGCAAATTTTCAACGAGGCAGGTGAGGCCGAACGAAGGCACATGTAAACTCAGCCTCACTTTGATGTGCCGACACGAGTTGCCACGTATTGCCTCGACCTGCCTCCCTGTAGATTTGCCTCAAGAGTATAAGCACCTTCATTTCGTGAACATTAAGTGAACGCCAAGTTGATCGTAATTCCGCTGTTATAAGTGGCTAATGAGGGTCTGTAAATAAAAAATATCATAAACTCGTAGGGAACAAGATTATTTAAGGTCAGAGCGTAAGACGGTGCGAGAAAAGTTGAATTTTTTTTTAAATTTTTATAGCGAAATATTTTTTTAACATAATAAATCAAATATTGTTCCATTATAAACGTAGTTTGATTTTCTTGAAATGGTGATATCAACAGTTGTCGAATATCTGTCATGGCACTAATTAAGAAACTTTTTTTAATGACGAGAAAAAAAAAGTTGTCTTAAATTTCAGGATGCCCTGGACAGTTAATCAACAAGTGTTGATATCATCATGTGAAGAAGTCAAACTCTATATCTTACTGGAGAAATATTTTATTTATTTTAGTCGATATATATTACGACATAAAAACTGGAAAAACACTGCCCTTAACTGGCGTTCCTTACATCCATCCTTAAATTCCATTGGTGCTATAATGAGTTTATGACTAGGTATATTTTTTACATTTGGTTGTATCTGCATGGTAGACTGAACTATAACTATAATCATTACAACTTCTTGTGGTTCTAAATCCTACACACGTTACAAAATCGTAATCTGTTAATGTTAAGACATAAATATAGTACTTTATCATTTATTTGCTATGAAATACAAACCAAGAACGAAGAAAAATACGGATACGAAACTTAATAACTAAGCTTTGTAGACATCTATTCTAAGAACCATTTAACAACTGGCTGCGGTGTCGTGTGTGCTGCCAGGATAAGCAGAGCTGGTTCAAACCGACCTATTCTTGTCAATCAGTTGAACACTCAACGGTCATGTATCAACGGACATGTGAGCTATGTAAAGTAGAGGCTTTGCGCGATTAATCAAATGGATATTGACAAGATCTGCTTATCATGACAAAACTCCACGACACGTCATTGACTAGTCGGAGTTGCAGTACTGCTATACTTCAGTCAGCGGACTTAACAGAGTAAAGCCCATTGTGCATACTAGTATTAGTAAGTTCCAACGTAATCCGTAAGAAGTCGCGTATTTAATCCGAATTACATAGGGTTTTATATCGATTACAAATAGAATATTTCAAAGTTAAAATGTCTCGTATCAATTACAAATATAATATTTTATAGTTCAAATGTATCGCATCGATTACGAATAGAATAATTCATAATGAAAATGTCTTGTGTCGAATCCAAATAGAATATTGCATAGTGAAAATGATTCGTATAGATTACGGATAGAACATTTCATAGTTAAAATGTATCATATAGATTACGAATAGAATACTCGATGGTGAAAATATATCGTATCGAATCCGAATAAAATATGTCATAGCGAGAAATATCGTATTGAATCCGAATAAAATATTTCATTGGGGAAATGTTTCTTATCGAATCCGAATCGAACATTTCATTGTAAAAAGATTTCCTATCAAATCCAAATCGAGTATTCTATAATTAAATGTTATCGAATCAAATCTTAAACAAATTGTAAATATTTTTAATTGAGTAGAGTGAAAAACGAGGTCAGTAAACATGTTCAAATAGTAATTATATTAATTTAAATATTACGAGATTCGCAAAGTTTACATTGTTAAAGTAAAATAATGGATCAAAGCTGATTTGTTTAAAACGTTAAATAATTCAAATATTCGACTTTTTAAATTCGAATTAAGATTTAAATTCCATCTAATCCGAATTAGGGATTATTTGGATTTGAAATTTTAAATCCAATGCTAATCTTTCGAATACTAAGATTCGGAATTTATAATTTAATACGAATCCTGACGAGACTCAGATCATGATTTGAACCCTCCGTGGGGCTTGAGGTAGCTAACTATGACTGGACCAACCAACACGTGTCTCCCATTTCAGATTAAGTATGCATGTGATTCGTTGAGGACATTATTTTTATTCGTAGGAGGGGTGAGGTAGGCGCCCTTCTTGGCCTTACACCGTTGGGGGTTGTCACGACACCGGGTGGCCGACAACACGAAGAACAGCCTGATGGTGAAGAAGTAGAGGAGTTCCACTCCACTCAGCATGGAGCAGCCCAGGAACAGACCAGCCAAGCCTCCCAGGGACACTAAGTGATAAAATAACGCTTTACATTTTTAATATAAGTGTATATGTTTTAGAGAAACAGACTGTCTTAATGCATGCGCTTTCTCTTTGGTGTCTAGCTAATTAATTTTTGTGTAAGCACAATTTATAAATATCACACTTTTTTTTTAAGACGTATATAATTGTTATATAGTAAATTATTACCTGTCGTTCCTAATTTTGATAAAGATGTAATGGTGATTCAAACAAAGGCATTAAAAAGGGGAATAAAGGCTTATAAAAGTCTAGGACTTCATATCAAAATTTGCCTTGATTTTATTGACATTTTAATGTAATTGACAAAAATGCACGACTAATAAAGCTCAGTGGTACGCCTCGTATCCCCTGAAATCCTTTGCGTACATCTGTAGGTACGCGTACCACAGTTTGGCAGACATTGCTCTAGTGCAATATTTTTCTATTTTACAGATTGCAATAACTGGGGGCAGTGAAACGAAGCGTGACAACAAACCAACATGGTTGTCGTGACAGAACCTCTTCATAGACGTACCCAGTACCCCTGAAATTGACCTTAGAGCGATCTAGCGGCGACACCAATAACCACCTGGGGCATTCTGTTGACAGTGAGATGTATCTGTTGATAGTTACCCATGAGTTCAAGCCATCCGAAAACAATGTCCGTGCGATACATCACGCTCGTCGGTTGTTTGAAGTGGACGTCGACGAATACGTTATCTTTCGAACTAAAACAGACAGGAGAGAGACGCAGCATCAATTGTAAGTGGGACCGATTGAAAGAAAAATTTGTACCATAAAATAAAAGTTAAGTTAAAAACTTTCATGGTAGTTATTTTTCTCAATTCTTGAAAATATTAACCACCTCGTAACCTTATATGAATGATGATTTTGTGATAAATTTAAAATATAATGATGCCATTGACAGCATTAACATCACATGGTCTAACGCGTTGCTCTCGCAGTAGACTAGACGTCCGATTACGGGGAGATCAATGTTCGAATCTCCTCTGGTGTACTGAAAATGCTTTATCCAAAGGGGTTATTTACTCTCTCAACGCAAATGCGGATACACTTCCTCTAAATGTAGCTTTTCTCTTCGCTAGAACATTGGTATTCTTGATTAATATGCCTAGAACCTGAAGGGCTAGTGAGTGATACGCGGTGACAATAAATTTAATTAAATTTAAAATGTACCCCAGATCATTTTCCCCACTATCAGGCAAGATGAATCTGACATTTAGTCCAAGTAGCCATCAGCACGCGTCCAGAATTTGATTTACTTTTTTATCTTACTACCCATTCAAGCTATTTACGCCTATGTACCAATTACGCTAATGTGTTAAGAATGAAGAAGATTGGGCTTATATGAAATATACCCGCATTTGCGTGGAGACAGAAAATGGAAGACTATTTAAGAAAAACAATCCTCAGTACATCCGAACGGGATTCGAATCCTGAATCTCCCTGATCCTCTAGTTTACAATAAGAGTGACATTTTTATCGTTCAGACCATTTCTAGATCAAAGAATCAGGACCTGTATTCGGGTTTGTGTTTGCACGTATAATTGAATTAAAACCCTATTATCCGTTGAACTGTATCTGTTTGTCGTACCTTTATCCACGCTTTACACCTGCACACAAGAGTGTATTGGGACACGAGGGGATAAAACGGGTGCCCCACTTTGATCTGCGCCGTCGCAACCACTTAAAACTGAATGAAAGTTACACATTCCATTTTGAAATAGTTTCATTATTAAACTTTAATCAAAAGTTTTACTGATTGAGTCCGAGGATGCATATAATACATCGTGATAATATTCGATGGCATTTAGCATTTAACGTAAAAACTATCCCGTTGTTTATTTATTGGTGTTGTTTATAAACAATCGAAAGACCAAACGTAGAAGCATTGTGTTTATTTAATACCGAATGCTATTAACTTTGTAATCTACAAAAGTAGTGGCTAGAGGATCATCAATTTTACAAAGTGTAATATTTCGAAAATAGATAGATAGAAGTATTTTTGCTCATGTCAGAGGTTGATGGTTTTAATTTGACTGAATAGTGACGTAATAATCGATAATATCGCTGAAATGGCCTCTGGATTACATTTAGTGATAATAAAGATATAAATGCTTCACCTCACCATTCCAACTGTAAGAGAAACAAGGAAAGAGGAGGTCATGGGAATGAAGTTTTTGAGGAGCTTGTTTATTTGTCATCCAGGGCCGTACGCGGAATTTTTGTAAGGGGGGGAGTCAACCATATATATTTTAATGATTAAGAATAATTAACTGGTTAATAATACCATAACCTAATATGTGATATAGCTATGGTAACACATAAAATATTTATATGTCTCCTTAAGTAATAAAAATTAATTTAAATATTTGTATTTTATTGGGACGTTTAAAAATATGTAAGGATGAAAAAAAAAACAATAATTTGCAGCACTCAACCATTCATGACGTATCAATACCAACAACTTGTCCCAGAAATACATTTAAATTCAGGGAAGAAGAAATTATTAATTAGGAGTCTTACAAATATCTCTTCTCGCTGGAATCTACCACTGGAACTGGTTTATTCTCGTCTCATTTTATTGATATTGTTTTATCTAGTGTACATCTCATTCTAAATGAGAGAAGTTTGAACCCCTAAAACACGCACCCCCCCCCCCCC
>CABFVX010003493.1:20639-51771 GCA_902151425.1 Timema shepardi | reverse complement strand
CCCCCCCCCCCCCTTTCTCTTCCAGGATAGGATTAGGAATGAAAATCTACGGTCAAGAGTTGGTGTACAAATGACGATAGTTGAGGAAGGAAGGATGAGATGGAATGGACACGTGATAGGAGGGGGGTTAAGGGAGAGAATTCCAAGAATATTAATGGATATGAAGTGTGTAGGGAAGAGATGAGAGGAACAGATAGTAGCAAGTGTGCAAGTGAGAGGAGGAGAGTAAAAGAGAGGGCAGGAGGAAAAATGGTGGAAGGACAGAGAGATATGAAGGATGTAGAGAAGAGACAACCAGGGATACCAAGGAAGAGATGGGAGGAACAGATAGCAGCAAGTGTGCAAGTGAGAGGAGGAGAGTAAAAGAGAGGGCAGGAGGAATGGTGGAAGGACAGAGGGAAATGGAGGCATTTTACTAGTAGGCCGTTTGGAATCTACCATTATACCGCTTAATGCAGATGTAAGCAGGAAAGCTTACCCGTAATCAGTAGTGTAGATTTCAGATCTGTAATCAACGCTGCTGCAATCAGACATACAATCACAAGCCATCCCGAGGGTGCTGTTGTCGAAATAAGGGTTGTTTTCAGCCGGTTTAACGTAGTTGAACACCTCTGAGAACAACAGAGAGGAAAATATGGCAATTTACGACATTATTTTACCCGCTTCAGTGGTTGCATGGTCTAACGCGCTACTCTTGCAGTAGACTAAACTGCAGATGACGGGGAGATCATGGCTAGAAGCTAGGTCAGGTGTACTGAGGGTGGTTTTTCCGAAATGGTTTTCCACTCTCCTTCCACGCCAGTGCGGGTATACTTATTCTAAATATAATCTTCCTAATCCGTAAAATAATCATTAGCTTAATTAGTGCATAAGCGAATGGGTAGTAACGTGGTGCTATATAAAAAAAAAAGACTAAGTCTGCTTATCCTGGCAACACTTCTCAACCCGACACTGATGAAATATAATATTATCTTAGATTTTTTCAAGAAGTGGGAGTATTATTTTACTTTTTTTGTAAAACAATGGTTAAAATTAAATTACTTACATATTAATTATGATGTAAAAAACTAATTATTTATAGCCCGTAGGGACATGCATAATTCACATTTGTGATAAAGCGAATTTTGAAACAAATTCTACAGTTTTCATTCAATTAACACGAATTTAAGAGGGTTTTTTTTTTTTCCTAAAGAAACATCAATTTCTTTGTAATTCGGGCAGATACCACGACATTCAACATACTTTTCAACGTGGTAGCACTGTCAATAACACTACGCCAGGGTTTCTGTGTGTATGGATATTATTCGTTTTTGCTAATTTTAAAGGTATAAAAGGGATCACAGGATATACAAGTATTCATGGATTTAGGCTTTTTTTTTATTAGTTTAATATTAAAAATCACGATTTCTACTTTTATACATTTCAATACTTAGATTTCGATTTCGATATATCAATTCTTTTTTTTTCAGCTTTTAAGATTTTATGCTAGGACCCTTGCTACTGGTGGTCATGTTTGACAAATTTATATCTTCTTTATTTTTATTCTCTTCTTCTTATTTGATAGTTGTTTAGTCTTCTATGACGTGTTTCGATGTTATTACTGTTTGGTCTGAACATAAATTGATGCTCCATTATTCCGATATTGATATTTGTAAAACTGTAAGATAATTAAATTACTAAGCATGAAATTTATTTTTGCGTGTGTATATTTGATTTTTTTTAAATATGTAAATAAATAGTTAAAATACTCAATATGAATGAAATATCTAGACAATCATATCCCAGATTTTTTAATGAGTACTAATTTGATCCGTATTTACGTAAATAATAAGCTCGCTTTCAGCATATAATATCAGTAGTTAGAAAGTGGGCATTCTATTACACATAAAAGAGCTTAAGTGCACTTTCGCTTGCCCCATACGACGTATGTATACAAGTTGAGTCCGCTTATGTCTATGGGATTTCAATTATACAAGAGTACCTTATGTCCGTCATTCTTCCCCCCCTCCAGCAACCCTCCTTTCTTCGCCCTCTATTCCAGCCCTCATCACCTTCTCTTACTATACCCGCCAATCGCTCATTTCTGTGTAAGAGAAATCCACCTTTCTAACTATTAATATCATCGCTTTTTTAGAAAAATAAGCCACCTATCTCCTAAAAATACCTCACCTTTTGCGTGTCTCTATGTCTAGGTCATATTACTTACCGTTGAAAGCAGCCAGACACATGTCTCTATGTCTAGGTCAAATTACTTACCGTTGAAAGCAGCCAGACACATGTACCCGATCACGTCACAGCTCTTGATTGAATCTGAGGAATACAATAAGCTAATTTTATTCCTTATGAGCCATCAATAGGCCTTTAATATAATTGTATAACTAATCTATCTTATCGTTGCAGTAATAACTGAATATTATCACGTTAAAATGTGTTCAAAACTTTTTACTGGGGAAAGTTCTGTATAATAAGACCTCTTAGAACGTATAGTTAAAGGTTTACTCATCAAAAGCTATCGAATAAATATAGAGTTTGAGAATTCGGTATTTAATTTTAATCAAAAAGTATATTTTTTCCCCCTTACATGACTATGAGAACCTAAGAACTAAACCTCTCCCAGCTCTCTATCTATTTAATGCATCATACCCCTTAAGAAAGAATCTAGTTGTTATTGTTAATAAAAGATAAATACTTTATCAGCCGATATACAATCATAAACAAATCATGGTTTCCATGGAGATGTAAACAAGAATGGTTGTGTATCTCAAAATATTATTTAATAAACGTATAGTTTATAAATCCTCTATAAGTTAGGGTATTTGTCTTGGTCACGAAAATGCCCTGTATGAGTTTTTCTAGCAGGATGTAGATTGAAAACGTTCGTGGTTTCTACTTAGTAAATTAGCATCCAATTTCGATAGTTCATAGAGTACTTGGGTGCGTAAAGTTAAGGTGTAGCCCGCTTCGCAAAATAGATTCAAACTCACCAAGTAGGCGATATCGTTAAAGGACTCAGCCCATATACGACCCTGAGTCGTGTTCTCTTACCTCTTGTCGGATAGAAGTACGGTGAGCAGTTGCAGTACTGCACGCTGTGGTTCAGATGGCACTCTCCCATACAGTTCAGTTCGTTGTACGTTTGCATACCCAGAGCAGGCCTCTCGTCGTGGTACAGGCAGCGCCGGAGGGCGACGCTCATCGAGCGGACGCGCGACGTCGCATGCATCACGTTTGCGCTGATGCTAACTTGACCTATAGAGGCGACGTGGATGGTCTCACTAGCGGCCGGGAAGCCGTAAGGGTTGTTCACGAATATCTGCAAAGTGCCTCAAAACATGTCAGTTTCATCTGATTATATTCCTTCAGAAATCAGCTATGTTTTTATTGTTTATGACGCAAAGCATTAAGGATATAATGTATTTTATAATCATACTCACTTGAAGAGAGCTCGAAACTTGACCCTTCAGCAGGGGCGGTATCTGTTCAGGACTGAGGTTGACTTCAGCCCGTAACCCGCTCCACTCTCCGCTGTCACTGGTCCGGCGGGGTCTCAGGGTTTTCGGTGACGTAGACTTGGGAACTTCCTCGGCACCCTTAACCGACCACTTGAAGCCGGAGGCACGCCTACATACACCAGTTTAGGAAATTAATCGCCTTGGTTTGTCCACGTTTTACTACTCGTTTGGGCTATACACATAGGTACTAATTAGACTAATGGGCTAAGGATGAGAATGGTTTACTTTTGAGTAAGTGTACCCACATTTATATGGAGGGAGATTGGAAAAATATTTAGGGAAATGCCCGCTTCGGTAGCCGTGTGGTCTAACGCGCTACTTTCACAGTAGACCAAATTGCCGATGATGGAGAGATCAAGGTTCGAATCTCAGTCGGGTGTACTGATGGTAGTTTTTTTTAAGCTTGTTTCTCAATCTCATTCCTCGTAAATGTGGGTACACTTCTTCAAAATTTATCCTTTCTAATACCTAAAAGATGTATCGTAAACTAGTAAATAAGCATAATAGCACTCTCCTCATACAGTTCAGTTCGTTGTACGTTTGCATACCCAGAGCAGGCCTCTCGTCGTGGTACAGGCAGCGCCGGAGGGCGACGCTCATCGTAGCAAGACGAGGAGCTGAAAAAAAGCCTTCAGTACACCCTACCTAGATTCGAATACCACCATATGCCACTAGAAGGTGACAGCACTATTTTATAAATCCCTCAGCTTATTATTGTGTAATATCCATTTGTAACTCAACATTTGATGATGGTCCTTCTACATCGCAATATTGGGAGTGGGATAATGTGACTGCAATCTGAGTGGTCAACCTAATAACCGCCCCATGCTGCTGTTTTGTAGTTCTAACCCCTCTTGTGTACTCCATGACCCTTCTTTTGATTGGTTAATAAACCGTAGGGGGACGTGCAGTATAAGATGCTGTGGAATTAACAAGAGTCACAACAGCTGTATCTTGTGTTCCTCTGGTAACCCACTTGACTTTGTGCGTTAGATATCTCTGAGTTGAAGGAGTAACAGAACCCCTCCTCCGTCCTCTGTAGCTCGAACAGGTCGCAGCAGTTGTAATTCTTGTTTCTCCACCAACACGGGCCCACGAACAACTCCTTACATCGGGGCATCACCTGAGAAAAAACACAATTAGATTGAATTGTTTTGTTTCAGTGATGGTTGTATATTATCACACTTTAAGGTATTCAAAACATTTTATTGGGAAACTAACATAAAATAACGCTTCAATTTAATTTATAGTTTAAGAATGACTCCACGAAGGCAAAAAAATTCCTTCCCAAAAAAATGTTGAACTTTAAGTGTTTAGTTCTAACAAAAACGTATATTTTGTCTCCCTCTCACACCGCGGTGATAACTTTAAAATTATCCCTCTAATAGCTCTCTTTTTATTTGCTACACCCCCACCAGTAACAATTGAGTCATTTTCAACCAAAGAGAAAAATTTTATCAGCCGATGTACACTATTACTTCATTTCCAACATTTTCTTTGGCATCCTCTCTTTTTTACATCTTCATTACGTGCCCAAACCATACCACCCTTTCTTCCTCTGTTATCTCATATACTCGGTGTATCCACACTCTTTACCTGATCACTTCATTATTACTCTTTTTTCTCCTCGTAGGAAAAAGACTACAACGAAGGCAAAGATAGAGATGGGAGGAGCAGATGGCATAAAGTTTTCAAGTGAGAAGGGAGGATTTATTATTATCATTATTTTTATTTTTATTTTTAGCACCGCCTTTTACTAACTGATCAGGCTATACGAACTTACGCTAACGTTTAATTTTAGGTGATTGTGAGATGAAATGGAGGACCTACAACGTGGGATCCGAACCACGGTGGGTAGGCCTGGCATTCCACACATTCACAAGTTGTGATTAATACACGTCTTGTCAAAGGTGAAGGAAAGGTTTGGCAATCAGATAAATCTGTGCCGGTGATAATGATGATGATAATCTACATAAAATAGTATACAAATAAGGATTTCCAAGGTGATCTAAACAAGGAGATCTTGTTCAAATCAATCCCTATGCGCACAGCATATAATCTGGAGATTCGCTTGAAAAATTTGACTTTCGTTGGAAGATTTTTTTTTTACCAACATGCTGGATTTTTAGCTTTTAAAATACGTGTCCGTTTGTCAAAATCGGTTTAATGGTTTTCTCATAAATTCAACCACTGGGTATGGGCTTAGTATCAAATTATATAGATATATTTTTATAACTAATACAGACGTTGGTAAAGGTTATTTTTTTACTTTCTCTTGACCCCTGTAATAATGAAGTATTGATCGCATAAAAATAAATCGAAATAATGATTTTATTAAATTTCTATGTACCATGACCCTCTGAAACTGAAAAAGTGTTTTTTGCTATGCCGTCCATCTGCCTGTATCTTGGCCTAGAGTCGAAACAATTTTACACGTCTAGAGTCCAATTCTTTAAGATCACAAGATTTCTCTCTTCAGGGGTCGATAGAAAGTAAAACAATGAACACTAATATCCACCCAGTTTGGCACCAGGTAAAACCCGGGAACCAGTGAAGGAACTATGGTTCGATTCCCTTACGGTAACACCACCTACCTGTATCATGAGTTCAGGGATATTCAGGTGTTCCAAATCGCCCATGTAAGTGTTCTTCGCGATAAGATTGGATAGCATGTCAAAGTCACCGAAGGTCATGGTGGAGAACGCTGTCATCAACAGGTGGAACTTTTCTATCGTGTCATTGCTTGCGTTGGAGAGGTTCCTGAATTCAGTATTAACACGTCTATTAGGATTAATTTGTAGACTTATAAACTAGACTATATTAACTATGATCACTATTTGAGAGTGCATGGTCCGCAACTTGATAGGTGTGAGGTAGGAGTGTTTTAGCGGGGTACAAATATTGTTTGTACCACTTTTATTGTCTTGTAAGACTTTTCTAACAGTATTTTTGTTTTAGGTTGTCCTCTTTAGATTGAAGTTTATCTTAAATGTGCTTCCACTAGTACTAATCTTGGTAGAGAAAGTGAAGAACTGAATCTAGAAGAATGGCCTGGAAAGGAAAGGTGAAGGATTGAATCTAGCAGCAGTCCCTGGAAAGGAAATATGAAGGACTGAATCTAGCAGCAGTCCCTGGAAAGGAAATATGAAGGACTGAATCTAGCAGCAGTCCCTGGAAAGGAAATATGAAGGACTGAATCTAGCAGCAGTCCCTGGAAAGGAAATATGAAGGAGTGAATCTGGTAATAGTCCATGGAAAGGAAAGATGAAGGAATGGATCTGGTAACAGTCCATGGAAAGGAAAGGTGAAGGACTGAGTCTAGCAGCAGTCCCTGGAAAGGAAATATGAAGGAATGGATCTGGTAACAGTCCATGGAAAGGAAATATGAAGGACTGAATCTAGTAGCAGTCACTGGAAAGGAAATATGAAGGTCTGAAGCACTAAACTCAGATGCCGAATCGATTTTTAAAATAAACCCAGTCTTGTAGAAGACTTAACTGTTTCTGGAAGTCGATTACTTTGTCCCAATAAACGTGATTCTTGGTGCAGATGGTAACAGATGGGAAAGGGATGTTCATGATGGCGTAGTTGGTACTCTCCAGGGCCGTGTTGGTTGGACTGGTCTGGAACTGTTCCCAGATGACAGAGCACCCGTACGACACCCCGTACAGCGCCAACACGCTCAGGACAGCCCACAGGCACCTGCGGCAATACACGGCGTTTTGAGATCTGGGTCGTACCCTTTAATTCCTTGATACCTTCGAAGAAGATATCCATAGCTCCAGGCAGTTTATTCACTCTGGCACGTAGACGTTGAGCTATAAATTGCTCAATATTGTACTATTGTGATTTGAGGTGTAGCTTAAGTAACGAGTGTACGCATCGTTCTTAATGAGGACAAATATTTTTAAAGGTAATTCACCTGGAAACTCAAGTCAGAATTCTTAATGGTGTAGCTATTTTCCATCCTTTCTTCAAGCTAACTGTCGTGAACTCCATCTAGATTTAGATTCCTCCCTCCCCTCCTACACTCCACACTCATTGGATTGAATTGGATTGAACCGTTAAAATGGGATGGAAGAGAAAGAGGTTGGACGTTCTTATGTTAATAATATTCCTCCAGTAGGTACGTTTAATTAATATCAACAGTTCTTGAATATCTGTCATTAGCATCGCTGAATTCGAACAGGACTTTTTCTATTTATATAAAAAGTTTCTACTTAAATTATTCTTATATGTTCATGAAAGATATTCAACCATTGTTGACATCACCATGTGCATAAAGTTAAACTAAACCTATCTACTGGAGAAATATTTGATTTACTTTGGCAAAAAAAAAATTGTTTTACTTTAAAAACTAACCGGCCCCGTGGTGTAGTTGTCAGTGAACCTGGCTACGAGCATAGGGGTCCCGGGCTTTATTCCTGGCTGGTGCCTTGGGTATTTTTCCAGAAAGGGGAATTAACCCAGCGATCATCAGGGTTTGGTTAAGTCAGGTGTAAGCGTTTCCACTGGTTCCATTCCCTCATTCTCACCATCATCATCCCCACATCTCATCGGGACATGAAAGAGCCTCCACGAAAAGGATATACGATTAGTACATTCAGGCGTCCCCTCGGCTACGGTACATTAATACTGGTTGATCTTTCCTCTACTGGGCTAGAAGTTATGTAGCCCAGACGCGCAATATACACAGTAAAAACTGTAAAAATACGGGCATGAGCCCGCGTCCACTACAGTCGCACCTTGATAAAGTTTCTGGTCAAAGATATGAGTTGACACGTACCTCTCCGACCAATGATAGCTCTCTTCGGTGATGTATCTGAGTCCATGCAAAGAACACGTCTTGAAATAATCTTTCAACAGAGCTGCCAGCAAGGAATTGGGTTTTTCCCATGCCTTCTTGATCGCTGGCTTCTTCTCTGCATTGGGGCCGTTCTGGTATCTCATTTGTTGCCGACGTTTGGCCCTCATTTTGACCTTGTTGATCTATAAGGTAAGAAGGGAAGGAAATATATACTTTTATAGGCTAGTAATATCCTTAACAAGCTAGCAGAAGAATGGTACAGAAATATGTTGAAAATATCATCGATAGAGATGAAATCAAGTACAGAAGTGATAAGAAAAGCAAATGAAAAAAGCAAACTTTGGAAAGGTATACAGCAAAGAAGAGTTAACATGGTAGGTCATATACTGAGCCATATTAGTTCGAATAAGATAATTAAATAAGGAAATGTAGAAGGTAGAAATTCCTAGGGAAGAACAAGAATGGAGTACACGAATCAGATAACGAACAATGAAGGCCGAAGAAGGTACACAGCTGTAAAAAAATGCCGATAAAAAGATAGCGTTGCAGCAAACCAATTGCAAGATTGATTCACTTATGTTGTTGATTTTGATGATGGTAAACTAATTTTATGGCCTCAAGGAGCTCGAAGGTTCATGGCTACCAGGAATTAGTCTCACATTGCAACACTGTTTTGAATTCTGAAACACAACCATCCGATCTCTAACTTAACAATCCATCGCGTAGAATACCAAATAGGTAATAGACGCGGCGATATTCTAAGGCCACAGGCAGAAGTATTTCTAAATGTAGAACAATTAAATAATTACTGATAGAAAAATATAGGACAGGATATACATGTAACTTTTTAATAAGTCTTGCTTGATAGGGCCTTCAAAATATTATCCATTAAACACTTAGGATAACCAGCTGTTAATAACAGCAGTAGATGGCTAAGAAACAGGTGTCAACAAAAGTACAATGGCTGTCAGATTCCCCTTTGGTACTGCCAGGGCATTCAATAGTACATAAAATTCTAATAGCAAGTGCTTTAAGAACAACCCAAACAATAGAAATCGATCGAAAGGCAAAAGTGAAAGAGTATTATTTGCGCGGACCCCACTATGACTCTAGTGCAGTTCCCTGGGTTGCGCACCGAAACTAATACTGCACGTGAAGCGTGATTACTTGACCATCCCAAAACACTGATTTCTATCAACTGAATAGTAATAAGGTAAACAGAACAGACAACCTGGGGGTAGCCATCCATAAATGGAACTGATGCTCACGACGTACAAGGATTCAAAAACATATAAAAGGAACTAGTGGAATTTTATAAGTCTCTAACTAAGACATTATAACTTTCTACGCCAGAGGCTCATAGTGTAAAGACATAAAGGTATATATATATATATATTACTGAATCTAGCAGCAGTCCCTGGAAAGGAAATATGAAGGAGTGAATCTGGTAACAGTCCATGGAAAGGAAAGATGAAGGACTGAAGCTAGTAGCAATTGCTGGAAAGGAAAGATGAAGGACTGAAGCACTCAAACCCAGATGCCGAATCGATTTTTAAAATAAACCCAGTCTTGTAGAAGACTTAACTGTTTCTGAAAGTCGATTACTTTGTCCCAGTAAACGTTATTGTTGGTGCAGATGGTAACAGAGGGGAAAGGGATGTTCATGATGGCGTAGTTGGTACTCTCCAGGGCCGTGTTGGTTGGACTGGCCTGGAACTGTTCCCAGATGACAGAGCACCCGTACGACACCCCGTACAGCGCCAACATGCTCAGGACAGCCCACAGGCACCTGCGGCAATACACGGCGTGTTGAGAGCTGGGTCACAACCTTCAACTCCTTGATACCTCCAAGGAAGATATCCATAGCTCCAGGCAGTTTATTCACTCTGGCACGTAGACGTTGAGCTATAAGTTGCTCAATATTGTACTATTTTGATTTGAGGTGTAGCTTAAGTAATGAGTGTATGCATTGTTCCTAATGATGACAGATTATTTTAAAGGAAATTCACCTGGAAACTCAAATCAGAATCCTGAATAGTGTAGCTATTTTCCATCCTTTCTTCAAGCTAACTGTCGTGAACTCTATCTAGATTTAGATTCCTCCCTCCCCCCCTCCACCCCACACTCATTGGATTGAATTGGATTGAACCGTTAAAATGAGATGGAAGAGAAAGAGGTTGAACGTTTTTATGTTAATAATATTTATATTGAAATACATTTATGGCTAAAATAAATGAAATATTCTTCCAGTAAGTACTTTTAATTCAATGTTCTACATATGGTGATATCAACAGTTCTTGAATATTTGTCATTAGCATCGCTGAATTCAAACTGGACTTTTTATATTTGTGTAAAAAGTTTCTACTTAAATTTTGATATGTTCATGAAAGATATTCAACAACTGTTGACTTCGCCATGTGTAGAAAGTAAAACTAAACCTATCTACTGGAGATATATTTGATTTACTTTGGCAAAAAATGTATTTACTATTAAAAAAAAACTAACCTGCCCCATGGTGTAATGGTCATTGCACCTGATTACGAGCCTAGAAGTCCCAGTTTCAAATCCCACACGATATCTTGGGTATTCATTTTTCTTAAGGTGAACTATCCAACGGTCACCAGAGGTGGATAAATTAAACTTAATCAAGGTTTAAGACACCTACTGGCTCATACTATCATACTCAATATCACCATCTCCTCATCTCATCGGGACATGAAAGAGCCTCCATGGAAAGTATGTACGATTAGTACATTAGGGCATTCCCTGGGCAACGGTACATTAGTACTGGTTGATCTTTCCTCTACTGGGCTAGAAGTTATGTAGCCCAGACGCGCAATATACACAGTGAAATCAGTAAAAATACGGGCATGAGCTCGCGTCCACTACCGTTTCACCTTGATAAAGTTTCTGGTCAAAGACGTGAGTTGACACGTACCTCTCCGACCAATGATAGCTCTCTTCGGTGATGTATCTGAGTCCATGCAAAGAACACGTCTTGAAGTAATCTTTCAACAGAGCTGCCAGCAAGGAATTGGGTTTTTCCCACGCCTTCTTGATCGCTGGCTTCTTCCCTGCATAGGGGCCGTTCTGGTATCTCATTTGTTGCCGACGTTTGGCCCGCATTTTGACCTTGTTGATCTGTAAGGAAAGAATTCAGATCATGGTAGGAAATATCTACTTTTATAGGCTAGTAATATCCTTAACAAGCTAGCAGAAGAATGGAACAGAAATATGTTGAAATATCATCGATAAAGATGATATCAAATATAGAAGTGATAAGAAAAGCAAATTAAGACAGGAAACTTTGGAGATGTATACACCAAAGAAGAGATACCATGGTAGGCCATATACTGAGCCATATTAGTTCGACTAAGATCATTATTATAGAAGAATATGTGGAGAGCAGAAATTTCAGAGGAAGACCATGACTGAATTACATAAATCAGATAGTGGACGTTGTTGGCTGACGAAGCTACAAAGATGTAGAAAAATGTTTGCCAGGGATAGATAAAAAGATAGCGTGGCAGCAATCCAGTCGCAAGATTAATTACTTGATGATTATGATTATGATGATGATGATGAACTAATTCTCTGGCCTCAAGGAGCTCGAAGGTGCATGCCCACCAGGAAGTAGTCTCACCATTCAACCCCATACGGAATCCTGAAACACCTCTATCAAATCCCTATTCCAACAACCAATCGTGTAGAACTCAAATGGGCAACAAATCGCGGTGCTAAAAAACTAAACCAATCCTTAAATCGATTTTAATTTTATCCTCTCATTTACGTCTACCCTGTTATCTCCAAAACGTATCATATGACCGACCATCCCACCTCAACCTGCTCTTCTTGATTATTCTTTATCTATTTGGGGAAACATACAAGCAATGGAGTTCTTCCCTATAAAACTTAGCCCATCCTCCAGTTGGTTTTTAGATCTTTGGCCTAAATATATTTCTCAACATTTTGTTCTTAAAGACTATGTTTTGTCCCTTAGTACAAAGTGAGCGACCCCTGAAGAACAACGGTTAATATTATAGTTTTATATGTTCACAGTTTTTATATTTTGAGATAAGATCCTTGATTTTAAAAAACTAGTAAATTTTCCTAATTGAAAAGGGGTACCTATACCCCCTTTTAGAAAATGGTTACTATTTATTTTTAAATTATCATACAAATTACTATATGATATTTGTAACTCGAAAGTTCATTTCCACACTTACAAAAGAACGTCACCTGTCCCTATCTTCAGCTAGTTTACGTCCGAGTCATGCTGTCACCTTGGTTATTGTGTGTCAGCTGCAGTCAACTATTGTCGTGGCATGTGACGTAATGAATCATACGTCATGTAATCGTTCAGTTAAGAACCACCAAACCCGCTTCTGTGGCCCCATGGTCTAATACGCTACTCTCGCAGTAGACTAAACTGCCGTTGACCGGGAGATCTAGGTTCGAATATAGGTCGGGTGAACTGAGGGTGGTTTTGCAAAACGGTTTTTCTACTCTTCCTGAACGCAAATGCTGGTAATTTCCTATAAAATAACTTCACAACCCCTGAAACCACTAACGTAATTATTACATAAGCGTGGGGCGAGTTCATTCTAATAATCAGAGGTCCTGGATACAGATACAAAAGTCCTGAGTTCGATCCCCGACACTTATAAATTGTTTGACAGACAGTGGGTCTGGAATGGGGCTAACTTTAGTCTCGTGGGGACAAATGAGCTACTTGGATGAAGAAGTAGCGGCTTCCGTCTAGAAAACTGAGATTGATGGCTAAAGGGTTCGTTGTGGTGACCACATGACACCCTCTAACCACAAATTTTGGCCCTATCTTCGCTAAAATGAAGCGGCCACTATATATATTTTGCTCTCTTCCGTGCTAACGCATGTATTACTTAAATAAATAAAAATGCACAGCTTCATATTAAATGAATTGAAGTATGAATACATGAAAGTAGATAAATTAACTTTTCTAGCTATAAAATAAGGGACCCTTCCTGTGAAAATTGGAACGTATTACTTACCACACGACTGCTTGTATTCAATATTTTCTTTATTTCAGTGTCGGTCAGCATTGAAGCTAAGGCCTTCTGGCAACAGCGAGGAGGAATATACTCCCGTAAATGCTTGATGACGTCACCATTTGGACTCTCAACAGTTCGTTTATACCGCTATCACCGGTGTAGCATAAGTCATTAACGCTTCCGTTGAAATCACATTCTTAAAAAGAGAGAGATAGAAAGTTTCGGTGCTTGGACGTCAAAGAGATTGATTGAAAAATGAAAATTACATCAGAAAAGTGACTAGCAAATTAGTCTATTAACGGACAGGATAATTACCCCAAGTAGTTAGTCACCCCACTGGCTCTATCGGCCCATCAGTGCTGCCCTCTATCGGCCAATCAAAAGCAGCCTAGCGCTGAAATCCACTTGACGTGAATAATTAAATACTACACAAAGAAATGATCAACACTCGTGATAATTCTACGGACAGATATTCTTTGCCAAAATAAATATATTTAATTCTACATTTCGTAAATATATATTATACCGTGATAATCAACGTACACAGGTGTTATTTTACGTTATTCTTTTTTACATACTAAGTAATTTATTTTCATTAAAAACTAAGTTTTTATTCTTGTATGGTATTCAAAGAAACCAAAGATTTAACGTTTTCCCAAAATGATTTTATTGAAAGATTTCTTTACAATATTATATATATATATATATATATATTCCTTTTTGATGCAAAAATTAAATTTAAATATAATACTTACTTACGATCGAAAAACCATTACTCATCCTTCCTGGGTAAACCTAATTAATATTACAAGTCCCATTTTTGCTCCTACTTAAATAAATCTTTACATTTTTATGTTATGGGTTTGGCGGAAAGCCATTCTATCCCATAGTTAAAATATTGATATATAAGCCTAAATAGTTCTTATTTTACCCTAATTTATACAAAAATTGAACTTTCATAAATCGTTACTAATAATCTTGTCACCCATTTCAATGATCAAATGGTCTAAAAGTCAGTCTGTCAATGGAATGGAGGTTCGAATCACATCTGGTATTACTGAGAGTGGTGTGCCTAAATAATTTTCCACTCGCACTCCGCGCAATTGCGGGTACACTTCGTCTAAATTCTACTTTATTCATGGTTATAGAGGTTATCGTAAATGTATACTTGGTGTTACATGGAGGGAAGGTAAAAAAAACACTCATCTTATTACCTTTTATTACCTGTATGGTTCTTTACCTGGAGAGTTGAATAAACTTGTATATTTGTCTGTCGACTAGACCGCCGATGACAGGGGGATTGAAGCTCGAATCCCGGTCGGGTGTTCTTACGATGGTTATTCCTAAATGGGTGACCTGGTGGTCTAGGGGTAAGGTGTCAGACCTCAGTGCTAGCGGCCGGGGTTCAATCCCCGGTCCCGGCACAGATCTATCTGATTACCAAACCCTTCCTTCACCTCTGACAAGACATCTTGTGAATACGATGAATGCCAGGTCTCCACCGTGGTTCGGATCCCACCTTAAACTGTAGGTCCTCCATTTCATCTCACAATCACCCTACCACTACACATTAGTGTAAGTGCGTATAACCCGAACGGGTAGTAAGACGCGGTGCTAATAATAAGAATATTCCTAAATGGGTTTCCCACTCTCCTTCTAAAAAAATGGTTCTTTCTTCCTCATCTTTATCTCATTATATTAATTTTCATATGTGTATATCCGAACGGGTAGTAAGACGCGGAATTGTCTACCGTTGAGCCCCGAGACCCTAGGCTTGTTAGGGCGGATGCACCAACGACTTGTCTAAGTGGTTGGACATCTTCTAGTTGGTAAAAACTGGTTTTGTTGTAAATTTATCATAATTTATTCAAGGACTCGCTGTAAACATTTAGACGTCTTATGTCAACATAAACATTATCAGAGGCAAAGTAAGCTCAAATCATGCGGCCTTGAATCGGGAGGTCTGGATCAAGTGGTTCGAATCCCGGACATGTCCACCAGGAGTGATTTTATATCTTATCACCGAGAAAATACTGGTGCACGTTCTCTTAACTTCCCTCTTCAGACTCAACACTTCAGGACACCGTTAAGTTATTTTTCTAACTGGGATGCTTAGCGTGCACTTTTTTTTAAATAAAACAGATAGTATATTTGCGCATGACTTACAAACTAACTTAACCTAGGCCAGTACGTCTGACACTACACATCCAACCATCCGCACTGGTGGGTATGAGGACTAAATGTCTGGCACGTCTAGTCTGGTTTGATCGTGATGGGGAGGTCGGGGTTTGTATCCCGGTCGGTTGTATTGAGGATGTTTTTTACTTATAAATAGTTTCCCGCTTTATCCACACACATTCTGGTGCATTTCTTCTAAATATACACCTCTCTTACACCTACTCCATTAGCGTTATTCATATAAGTAAAACGGGAAGGGGTAGTAAAACGAGGGGGGGGGGGGTAAGTTGGGTGTAAATCTGCCCCCAGCCCTAACTTTTAGATTATATTACAGTCGAAATTTACACAGCAAAAACTTTTTAGAAAACATAAACTTTTTTTAGCTTAAGTTGATGACATTTTACTAAATTATTATTAACTATTATTATTAATTATTATTATTATTATTGTATCGGTATTGATAATATATCAAAATTTAACCCTGCAGATCACTTGACTTGGCGTATGAATACATGAAAGTAGATCTAGTATATTTTCTCGTTCTAAGATAAGGTTCTTCCTATGACATCTGGGCTGTACTAATCATATAGCAGGACGAGCTCCTATTAAAAATATTTAAATACCTCCATCAGTACTTCCAAGGAATCGAACAGGATCCCGTTTGACTCACTGTCGACTATCATAACCACTTAATCACGGTGACTGACCCGAGTCAAGCTGTCCATTGTCGATAAATCTCCCCCTTTCCCCCGGTTCGTGTTTCTCTCCCAGTGAAGTAAACACGACCTACCTCTGCTGCGTGTCGCTATATTAAGAGTTGATTATACTTTCGCATGTGGATGATTGTTGGATCACTTAATAACCGCGTGGACAGCATGGTCACGAATCAATTGTACACCTGATCAGGCGCAGTATTTGATACGGCCCTATGGGCGTTTAGATTACATGGAAATTTCTGGTAAGCAATTCATTTTCAAAATTAGCCAGCAAAGGACCACTCCAAAACACTTTTTAAAGGCTTCGGATTTTTCCAAAAAAAAATCCATATTGTAACCATAACTAAAATGGCTTTGAAAGGCATGTAATTTCCAAAAAATCTACTGGTAAAGATCATTCCAAATAAATTATAGAACATTTATTATTTTAAAAAAATCTGGAGGAAGACTACTTTAAATAGCTTCTAGAAGAAACTATTTTTTTTTTTAATTTCCTGGCAAAGACCACTCAGAAAAGCTTTTAGAATCACGTGGATTTTTAAAATTTTTCAAAGGAAAGGTCCCTCTAAATTGTTTCTAATTGGATCAATTTTTCTCGCAATTTTTTTCATAGAAATGATCCTTGGGCTCCCCTTAGGGTTAGAGAACAAAACTCTTTATTTTTCTAACGGTCCTCTCCCCCCCCTAAATAAATAAGGTTCTGCCACCACAGATTATACTCTTCAAGTGAAACATTAAACATGTCTTGGTTTGTAGGTAAAGTATTATCTTAAATTCATCCTACCATCACACACGTTAAAAGTGATCCAAAAGTTACAAATTAGAAAAAAGTATTGGAAAATTGCTTTGATACTTTGTATCTAAACTAAGTTCACTTAAACGATAGAAATCTCTGCCCTTGGTTACCATAAAAGGAATTTATATAGCATCTAGAGGCTTTTACTAGTCATAAATTATTATTGTTCTTCGCCTCGAGTAGTTATGGAGCTGTACCCCTAACATCCCTCCCCACCGAAATGTAATGACTTACTAGTTACTAATGATTGATCATTCTTGACACAACCTTGATTGTTTGTCCCCCCCCCCTCCCCCTCCCCAAGACAATTTCTAGGCACGCCACTATTATATTGAATAGCTTTCATATAAACACTTCATGGCTCACACATCTAATGTTGTTGTTTTTTAATCTATGAAAAGATCCACAGATGAATAATATTCTTCTTTGTCGATCCACTAAATAACTTTTATAAATCTTTCATAACAAAATTTATCTCATAGAACATGCCCTAAGGCTTTATCAAAGAAAATTGTGAAATCTGAAAGCTTAACCTGTACATCCAAATAATTTTTTTTTAAATACGAGTATACAGTATGAAGGCATAAACTCCACACTTGGGCTATAGCATGATTGTGTTGTTGTTTTAAATAATAACGTAAATTTGCTGAACAAATTTTTTAAAGTTTAGTGGTCCATTAGTTAATGTTTTTTTACATGATTGTCGTCCATATTGTAATCACCTATATTTTGAACACTATGAAGAAAATTAGTAATACATAATATTTTATTAAAGGTGATATCACATCTGTTCGCATATATTTAATAAAATAAATATTTTTCTTTTATAAAAGTAATATGATAATGTAATACCGCCTTAAGGCATTTTGTATTTCCTCTGCTAAATCAATGCAATAAATCAATATATTTGTCTTATACTTGAGTCTATTGAAAAAAAAAAAAATAGAATAACTAGTCAGCGAGTTATCAAATAATGTTTTCCTTCAATGTGGAAACAACATAAATAATAAAAATAAGTCTGTAATTATTGGTATCATACTTATCACTTGTACGAAAAGGTATCGTAGCTTTAATTATATTATATATCAGTTTTTACAACAATTAAAAATGTCAAATGGCAATTTCCCGGTCTACTTAGTTCATTGATAAAATATAGGATATAGATTTATACCCTTTTTTTACTAACCTTAAAATTTGAAACAGTATTCAGACTTTAAAATGTATATATCAACCACCAGAGGATGTGCTTTGTTCTTGATCATTGTAGAAATAATATGTTCAAACGACCATATATTACAATTCCTGAAAACCAATATAAAACAAACTCATTCGTATAAAATATTTGAGATTTCAACATACAGCTGTTATTTACTTAATAGTGTGATACTTTACCAGGGCCAACTCGCCTAATAGACGGTCCTAGACATTATACGCTATTATTTATGTCGAAAATGTAGCACAATACAAATTGTAAATTAATATTTAACAATTTATTACAGAAAATTGAGAAACTATTTACACAATATAAATTTTAACTTTTGAACAGCACGTTTTGTTATTAGCTGCATTGCTGCAGACTCCCAATATGTCTTTGGATTTTAAAATTCCCTCATATAAACCACTTTTGTGTACCCGTCCATTTCTTTACCAAATTCAGAGCTTTTATTTAGGGGATAAATGAAAAAACTCTTTTCGGTTACGCTTACTCCAGAGGTACCTACATAAAAAATAAAAATTATATATAATATATAAACATATTTCTAATTTAAAGCTTCTTATTTAATACATTAATTTGGATTTAATTTCTTCAAACCATTTTTTTAAATCTCTATTTTATTGCTTCTGACCCAACTTTTAACTAATTTTAAAAAATTAGTGAAAATTCTAAAATTCCTGCTTTGAGGTGCCCACGTTTGTGCACATGGGTTATTAATTTTCAAATTTCAACTCTTTGCGTGTTGTAGGTATCAAGCAATGTACATGACAGACAGACAAACTTCTTAATATAGAAATAATATGCAGTAGATGTAGATCATAGAATATGTATAAGCCTCACATTATGCACCAACCGCTTTAAGGGTACAAAGTTGACGGTTAACTATATATGGGAGTATGCAAATTAAAAAAAAAGTTGAATACCACTATTTTAGGTCATTTTTAGAGTTTTTAGGAAAGAGTGATTTCTCAAGTGAAAATTATTGGAATTACTGCCCTCTATTTCACGTTTATGTAAGCACTCTTTTATTTTTAAGAACGAGAATGTTTGGCTATAAATGTTGGCAGCATTTAACAATAAAATAAATATTGAATAAAATAATATTCATTGCCGGTCTTTGTCACACATTTTATTTCTTATTTTTACAAGTAGTAATTACTGAAAATCTTATCGTGTGACTGCAGAATTTCGTGCTTATAAAATGGTTGTATTACACTTTGATAAAAAAGAAGATATTGAAGAGGCAATCAGGTTTGATCCAAAGAGAAAAGAAAGCTTTCCTCCCTTTGATTATATAAAATTAATTTTAGTGACTTTATTTGGAAATATAAACCAAGGTCTGCTACAACTTTTTTTTTTACAAAGCCAGAATATTGATAAACTCTCAAAGGTCAATAGATTGTAGTTGAACACAAATTGTTGCCGTAATTTATATTAATTTAATATAGCCTACTTATTCTAGACTTATTCTAAAATATGTCAATATGTTTCTTCTTCGCAAACCAGACAAATTGACTTTATAAGAATAGTCCTACTCCAACTACATAATCATTAAAACGTCTTGACTACCGTAATTTTTTTTTTTTAAAGTCTAGTAATATTATCTGCAGCTATCAATTTTTATAGGTAATACTAGGCCTAGTATTCCGAATTTTTCTCCCTACCAAAGTCGTCCAGTTTTTTCTGTGATTTTAGGTCCAATGATTTAGCAGTGCTTCATTTTTATGCCACATGGGCGGAGCAAAATGAATTAATGACTGAAGTTTTCGAGGAACTTTCCAAACAACAACACTTACAGGTAAGTTGAGGTAATAAAAAGAACTAATACACACAGATACTGGATGGTTTATCTTATTATTATTAATAAAATGAAGAGCTTGTTGTGAGAATTGGGTGATATCTGCCGCACGCAGAGGGCTGACATTTTAATATTTTAGTAGCACATGTGCACCTAAAGCCAGAATTTTAAAGTATTTATTTTTATTTAGCACTGCGTCTTACTACCCGTTCGGGTTATACGCTTTAAGTACTAATTACGCTAATGAAATAGGAATTGGGAAGGGTGGATTAGAGGAAGTGAACCTGCATTTGCGTGGAGATAGAGTGGAAAACCATTTAGGAAAAACCACCCCCAGTTCACCCGACCGAGATTAAAACCTCGATCTCCCCGTCCTCAGCAGTCAAGCTCAACACGACCAGCGCGTTAGTCAACTATGCCACTGAGGCGGGTTTTAAGATATTGATTAAAGTTTATTTCAATCTAGGCCCTAAATTATAAACCAAGTCGGAAGCAATAATATTAAGTGTTTTTTCCTCTTTGCTTGAAGCAATGCATTGCCTGGGATAGCCACATATAATAAATTGCGAGGTTACCCCAAGCAATGCCGGGTTCTTATGCTAGTGATAACTATAATAACTTCTTTTTTTTTCAGAATGTAAAGTTTATGAAATGCGTGGCCGAAGACCTCCCGGAAGTTTCGATAAAACACAATATTGCCGCGGTACCTACATTTGTTTTGTTCAAGAAGGGCTCTGTTGTTGACAGAGTGGATGGGGCAGACGCCCCAAGTCTCACAAAGAAAATTAACCAACAGGTAAATCTTATGATTAATTTTTAAACTGCACGGCACAACACATATTTACTGTTAAAGTGCAGTTCCTCTGCCTTAACTCATCAGTATAAATAGTACATGAGTGTACAACATGAACGGTGACCTGGTGGTCTATGGGGTAAGGTGTCAGACTTCTGTGCTGGCGGCCGGGGTTCAATCCTCGGTCTCGGCACAGATTACCAAACCCTTCCTTCACCTCTGACAAGACATCTTGTGAATGTGAGGAATGCCAGGCCTCCACCGTGGTTCGGATCCCACTCATTACACATTAGCGTAAGTGCGTACAACCCGAACGGGTAGTAAGACGCGGTGCTAATAATAATAATAATAATAATAATAATACAACACAAACGGGTTTTAAGGCGTTCTAAAATAACTGAGTAGGGATGCTTGAATCCCTCGAATCCTATGGTGTTTTATATATTCGAGATTTGCAAAAATCTCACAGTAGACCTATCTCGAATACAAATATGAAAATCTTGACTTCAAATATCAATTTTAAGTAATTGGTAAAAGTACTTAAATAGACTTGTGTAGTTTGAAGCATTACAAACTCACAAAAAAAAGAGAACAAAATTATATTAATATAATGATTAATTTACTAAAAAGTTATTCTCTTTGTTGTTTAACGTAATAGACATGACAAACAAAATAGCATTTGTCATTGGCAGTTTTTTTAATACTTTCACTTTAACTAAAATTGTTCCTTTTTTTAAATATTTAAATTTGTATTCGTGAAATATAGAATTCGACCCATCTCCAGTAGAAACCTTACTTTGACAAGTTACATTATGGTGTAGCTAATGAGATAAAGGCAATCTTCTGTAATTGGTTAAGATAAGCTTGCTGCTACCTTTCAGGGCAAACCGAAAGGCACCTACTGAAAATATCAGATGTGTTCAAAGTGGCACCCGCCTCGGTGGCGTAGTTGGTTAACGTGCTTGTCCTGTTGAGCTCGACTGCTGAGGACAGGGAGATCGAGTTTCGAATCTCGGTCAGGTGAACTGGGGGTGATTTTACCTAAATGGTTTTCCACTCTCCCTCCACGCAAATGTGGGTTCCCTTCCTCTAATTCAACTTTCCCAATTCCTAATCCATTAGAGTAATTAGTACTTAAAGCATATAACCCTAACTGGTAGTAAGACTCGGTGCTAAATAAAATTCAAAGTGGCAGTTAAAAACTATTTGTAAAATAATTCTCGATTTGATTTTATTCTTATTCCTAAGGCCTCCAAGGTATCGTTCCTCGCACCCAAACCGGTGCTCCAATCGGACGAGGAGGGCTTGAAAACACGGCTCAAGAACCTTATCAACGCCGCTCCGGTTATGTTGTTCATGAAAGGCAGCGCTCTAGAACCGAGATGCGGTTTCAGCAAGACGATAATAGCTATATTAGAGGAGTTGAACACGGACTACAAGACGTTCGACATCTTGAGCGATGAAACTGTTCGGCAAGGATTGAAAACATACTCGGACTGGCCGACATATCCTCAGGTAGAATATTTGTCATTTCTTAGTTTCTTATTATTAAAATAAATTGTTTTTTTAATCTATGTTGTTGTTTTGTTGTGGTCCCTCCCATCAATCTTGACCATGGCTGTGGAATCTTAAGCAATTTTGAGTTTATTCGGAGTGTGAGTCGGTAAAGTTGCACCGACTCCAACTCTGCCTTCAAAATAAAAACTTGTTGTACTGTATTATAACAATATTTTATACTTTTTTTTTAATTATTTTAGAACAAAAATTTGTGATTTGGATTGACAAATTTATTCAAATATAGATTCACAATGCCAAAGAAATTTTCCGTGAAGTAATCTGTATGGTAGTATTTTACTGCATTAGATTTGTTAGTACTAACCAATATACTTTAAAGTCATTTATGAAGGAGTCAAAGAGTCTTAAGGCCACAGCTCTGATCTCGACCTTTAAAACTTGAAGTGATTGGTGTGATTAATTTACTTAGATGGCTTGCCTCAGCATCAAAGTGTCATTTTCAATATCTCTTGAAATAATTTATTCATAATAAATTAATTTTTTTTTAAAAGTGACATATGTTAAGTATTGTGTTACCTGTAAGTAAATGCGAGGATCACAATCAACCTAACCTCAAGTGTCCAGTATGAAATATTTAGCGCGCTGCATCGTGTATGACGTCATTAATTTGCAACACATTTACAGGATTAAATTATTATTATTATTAGCACCGCGCCTTATTACCCGTTCGGGTTATACACACTTACGCTAATGTGCAATGGTAGGGTGAATGTGAGATGAAATGAAGGACCTACAGTTTAACGTGGTAGATGTCTTGTCAGAGGTGAAGGAAGGGTTTGGTAATCAGATAAATCTGTGCCGGGACCGAGGATTGAACCCCGGGTGCCAGCATAGAAGTCTGACACCTTACCCCCTAGACCACCAGGTCACCTACCTTACAGGATTAAACTATTGCACTACAGAAATTAGGTCACCCCCAACTGGAATCGGATCCCGATATCCCCGTCTTGAGTAATCTAGTCTATCGCAAGAATAGCGCCTTAGACCGTGCAGCCGCCAAATTGAGGATCCAGATATTAAAGAATTTTGCGGTATTTTGTTGTGTAACGTTTGTGTGAACATTTTGCACACAAGGTTGCGAGTATTAAATGTTGCAGATGTTGTACTTGTAATCATTCATAGTTTTAATTCAAGCGCACCTCCCCTCCAACCTTTGTCTATTTGTTACAGTTGTATGTGAAAGGGGAACTTATTGGTGGACTAGATATTGTCAAGGAAATGAAAGAAAATGGAGAACTTGAAAAATTGCTTCCGAAAAAACAATCTTTAGATGAAAGGTGAGGTGAAGTCACATTTTGGGGGGTGGGGGGAGTGACCTTTAAGGAAAAAAATGTGTGACCAACATTGGTAACATTTTACTATATTATAAGTATTATTTTATAATTTAATATTGATGATATCTATCAAAAGTGACAGCTTCAGATCACATGACTCGACGTATGAATACATGAAAGTATAGCTAGAATAACTTTTATACCTGTCAGATAAGATCCTTCCTGTTAAATTGGATTGTTAATGCATTTATAAGGTTGGCAACAAATAATACACTTATTGCTCCGGTTTTTTTATACCTATTTCTTTCAAATTGCCCCTCAAACATTCATCACTGCTAATATTTCCAATTCCAGACTGAAAGCGCTGATCAATAGTAGCGATGTGATAGTCTTCATGAAGGGAGATCGCACAACACCACGCTGCGGCTTTAGTAGGCAGCTCATGGAGATATTGACGGAAACCGGGTGAGTCTTTAAATTACAAACATATCTCTGTAAGAAAATCCCTGTTTTTCGCTTTATGAGGTAATTGTATAACATTTGGAAGAAGGTATAGGAAAGGTGGATAGAAACATATAAAAGGGACAAACACAATATGTCTGTTACAATGAAAAGAACACAGTTCACAATTTACACTGCTGTCACTGGACAGAGGTAATGGCTGCCTCTTAATGAAAATTAATCGTCACCGCCCAAAGCTTCGGAACTAGGTTTCATCTACGGGAACTCATTCAGGGAGGAGTGTGAAACGCGCAACATAACTGCATTAACCGTTTCCTTGGCGTGCGTTTTGAATGTCTTTGTGTTCCCAAATGTTCCCTGGCGCGGGCGTGAATCTATGTTTCATTGCAATAAGTTACTGTAATGCCATCTATGAATGCATCACTGTACTTTTAGCCAATCTCACTACTTCGTATTGAAACTGATAGGTGGGGTTAGCAGTTCAATGCTATACTATGACCATGAATAAAGCAATAAATGAGAAAATAAGTGAGTAGCGAAAATATTTGTTGGATAAGAGTGGAAAAATGGCTGCCGGGTCTACGCAGATCGCTGTGCCCCACACACACTCGCATGTGAATGGGTTAACGAGGAGCTACCCGCCTCATTGGTGTAGTTAGCTAACACGCTAGTTCCGTGGTGAGCTAGACTGCCGAGGACAGGGAGATTGAGGTTCGAATCTCACTCGGGTCAACTGGGGGTTGATTTTCCTAAATGGTTTTTCCACTCTTCCTCCATGCAAGTGTGGGTTCACTTCTTCTATGTACAACCTTCCCAATTCCTAGCCCATTAGCATAATTAGTACTTAAGCATATAACCCTAACGGGTAGTAAGACGCGGTACATAAATAAATAATGAGTCTGTCCATTGGCAGCAGTGTGGAATGTGTTCGTTCTTCTTAGCGCTATTTACGGTACTTATCTTCTTCCGTCTCTACAAGTGTGTTTTGACTGGTTTTATAGCATAAAGTTCCAGACCTTCGACATTTTGACCGATGAAGAGGTTCGCCAAGGACTGAAGACCTTCTCCAATTGGCCGACATACCCTCAAGTCTACGTCAAAGGAGAACTGATCGGCGGCCTGGACATTATCAAAGACTTGAAAGAAGCCGGGGAGTTGGAAAGTTCATTGAAAGGGAGCTCTTCGTAAAGAGTTTTCAGTGGGGGAAAAAAAAAAGATATTTTAGTGGTTTCTTTGCGCCTTTTACTCATGGTTTAAACGTTTCCGTTAACTGTACAAATGTTCCTAATCATATGACAAATGATGCATCACAACGTGTTTGTGTAAAGTAATCTGAAGGTGCGCATTATATTTGTAATTACAATTTATTTGGGTCTTTTAAGGAGCTTTTTTTTATGTATTTTTATGCATGAAATAAAGTCTATTATGAATATTGACTAAATAAATGATAGAATTGTATAAAAAATTAATTTAAAAACACTTTAACAGCTTTTTACAAATGACTTAATAATACGATGCCATACAGCATCTTATTCTGGAGGTAAATGACTGAACAGGAAGTATATTTTCCACCAACCGCTTCGGTGATCAAATGGATTAAAGCGTTGGTCAACATCTGGTTGATTGTGATCAACTGGTCAATTTTGCAACCATTTTCAGTCAATCGCATAAGAAATTTAGTCGTTAAAAGATAAAATTTGAACCTTATAAACTCACAAATATATATATATATATATGTGTAGAATACTTTCTAATAATATTTGAGTGCGACCTTAATAACCTTGATTAGTCATAATCTGTGATGTTATAAAAATTAAATAGCTAAATATGAACAGAGTTCACACTTTACACTGCTGCCAATGGACAAAGAGGTAATGCTTGCCTCTTAAATAAAATTAATCGTCACCGCCCAATCCCCCGACCTAGGTTTCATTGATATCGAAACTCATCAGGGAGGAGTGTGAAACCCGCAACACAACTTCCTAAAAGAGGAAAAAAAAGGGGGAGAAAAAGGAAAATAGAAAAGAATGATATTCCTATCTATGTGTTCTATCATTCTTTTCTATTTTCCTTTTTCTCCCCTTTTGTGTTTTTTGGTTTTATCTTTTAGGAAGTTGCGTTGCGCATTTCACACTCCTCCCTGATGAGTTCCGATAGAATGAAACCTAGGTCGGGGGATTGGGCGGTGACGATCGATTTTCTTTAAGAGGCAACCATTACCTCTTTGTCCATTGGCAGCAGTGTAAAGTGTGAACTATGTTCTTCTTTTCATTGTAAAGGCCACATTCTATCCACCTTTCCGGTACCTTCTTACAAATATAATACAATTACCTCACAAAGCGAAAAGAGGTTTTCTTTATTGAGTTATAGCTAAATATGTAAGTAAGAGGAGAATAATAGTGGAAAGATAGAGGAAGTTGGAGGTATTTTACTAAATTGACTCGGCCACAAGCCGGAAATAGTTTATGATGATTTTCATTCCATTTGAAGTATTTAACATGCATTTTCAAAATCGACTGTATATCAGTACACAACTTATAAACTAACTTAAATCTAGAACAGACAAGAACAGACAAAAACACCCAACCTCTGGCCGTTAATTTGTCGCTGTGAAATGGGGAAAACCCACATTTCAGACATGCCAGGAATAAACCAGGGACGACTTAGATCAGTAGAAAGACATGCTACCGATTGGCTAAGGTGTTGGACAACATTGACAACGATGATGATGATGAAAATATAGGTTTTATTAATTTATTTATTTTTTTCTAGAAGGAGTTTTTTGTGCAGTTTTAAGGGATATACAAAAAGTGTGTAGACAAAAATAAAAGCTAAAGTAGAGTGGGGAAACGATGGGTATTCATGGCACGAGACCTTAAATTAGTTAATAAGTCGACCAGGGACTAACAAGATGGCCGGGCCGGCCCCTGATTGAAGGCATCGCTCTTGCGATAGACTGAACTGGGGAAGTTGGAGTTTGAATTTTATTCAGGTCTACTGAGGGTAGTTTTACCTCCCTCTATGTAAATTCAGGTACACTTTCACTAAATGAAACCTTCCTCATACCCGACACTTTGGAGTAATTAGTATATGTGTGTTCAACCCAAACAGGTAGTGAGACTAAGTGGATAGAAACAAACTTCCTTTACACTACCTGTTATTCACATATAATAAAAAAAGCATAACCTGCAGATAAGTTTTTATCCCCAACAGCTAAGTTGGCACACTGAAATCATCTATCTGTTCACTCTACTACTTCCTGAAGAAAATGCCGTGTGTCATTGAAATACTCGAGGGTTTGTAAACATATACTAGTGTTTTTTTACTTTTATTTTAGCTCAATTTTTTACAATTCTATCATATTTATTTAATCGCATATTATAAACGTGTTCTTGAAACTAGAGCAGCCATTTAAAAGTGAGCACTTGTATAGAAATGTTCCATGGACAATCTATTCCAAGCATGTAGGAAATTATTATATGATTTGGCCTATTAACTTATGACCTTATTCCATGGTTGTACAACATAGGCAATAATAAAAAATGTGAAAGTAAGATTTAATTACGTTTTTTCCATCGAGTTCTGGTCAGGATTATGTTCCGTTTCTGCTTGGTCAGGTACGAGATCATAAATACAAGGATAAGTGCTGAGTCATGTGTACATTTTTATTGATTCGTCTCTTAACAAACTGAATTGAATAAGTCCACAGTTATAGTTTTATAATATTGAAGTTTAGCAATACTTTAACCGACAAGTATTTATGATTATTTATTTGAAAAGAACTTGTAGAGAGGCGGTAGTTATTTTTATTGGTGTAGAGTCATTGTGTTGCACTGCAAATAAAATATGGTAGATCAAATTTGTGGTATAAATTCTTCATGTCAGCCCAAAATAATAGGTAGAACCCTATACTGATAGATTTATAAGTATTGAAAGGACCAGTGATGCCTGTGCTTGGGTGTGGTCTAACACACTAACAAAAAACAAGTACATTTCTTTCCAGTACTAAAACCTCAATGAATATTAAATTTCTTTTGTTTTGGTAACATGTAGAAACGTTGATAAAAAAAATGTTTGTTTTTTTGATAAGAAAAGTATCTTTTATTGTTGTTATCAAGAACTGGCTATTGTGTATAAATAAGACTATTTTATTGGAGTGTGTACTGCTGTGGAAGATATTGATGGGTTGTAGAATTTTATTATCCATTATACCCGTTAGTGGCGAGTTCAGGTACCCAGAGGCCAGAGGCTAAGTCTGGGTTGTTTCTGCACTGGTGCCAGCCGGGCAGGCATATAAATAGTATATGGAAACAGGGATGTGGACTTATCTGAAGGTTTGAGGGAAGAGTGAGGAAGAAAGAAACATTACAGTATATATTTTACATCCATTAGGCTACGATTTCCAGCCTGTGTCCTGGGTCAGTTTTTTATTCAAGTCATATATTCTCCACTACCGGCTTGCTAGACTTGTCGTAGCTTCGTATGCTTTAAAATACAACTTAACCCGCCTCGGAGGCGTAGTTAGATAACACGCCAGTTTCGTCTTTAGCTAGTATGCCGAGGACATCCGAGGTTTGAATCTCACTCCGGTGAACTGGGATGGTTTTCCACCCTCCCTCCACGCAAATGAATGTTCACTTCCTTTATATTAAACCTTTCCACTTTCTAACCCATTATTGTAATTAGTACTTGAACGTTTAAGCCGAAGGGGTAGTAAGACGCGGTGCAAAATAATATTATAATCTAACTTAAAACTAGGACAAGCACAACATCCAGTCCCCGACCGGTCAATGTAGGAGGATGGACCCACATCTCACCAATGATACATTTTCCAGCCATATCAGGAATTGAACCTTGGACCCTTGGCTCAGTAGGCAAACACATCACCGATTGAGGTAAAGTGTTGGACTATACATACAACGGGTTAAATGTGTATGTGTAGGTGACCTGGCGGTCTAGGGGTAAGGTGTCAGACTTCTGTGCTGGCGGCCGGAGTTCAATCCTCGGTCCCGGCACAGATTTATCTGATTACCAAACCCTTCCTTCACCTCTGACAAGACATCTTGTGAATGTGAGGAATGCCAGGCCTCCACCGTGGTTCGGATTCCACGTTAAACTGTAGGTCCTCCATTTCATCTCACAATCACCCTACCATTACACATTAGCGTAAGTGCGTATAACCCGAACGGGTAGTAAGACGCGGTGCTAATAATAATATAGCAACACTCTTTTTGGTCAAAATAAATCAAATATGGTTTCAGTAAAAACATAAGATTTTAATTTTCTTCACATTCACATATCTGTCATGACTCATGAGCATAGAGACATTTAGAGAAACTTTTTAAATTAAGAGAAAACGTCATTACAATCCAAGACACCCTTGACATATAGGTTTGTACTGAAGCAGTGCAGTATTTTATTTATTTTGACCAAAAAAATGTTTTGCTATAAAAACTTGTGTAATAATTACGCTAATGGTTTTAAGGATTAGGAAGGTGAAAAATCATTTTGATAAAACCACCCTCAGCACACACGACTAAGATTCGAACCTTGATCTCCCCATCATCAGCAATCTAATCTACCGCGAGACTAGTAGAGGGTTAGACCACGCGGCCACCGAAGCAGGTACATTACTAACTAAGCAGACTAAGAATATAATAAATACAATTGTAATTCCCCACCCAACCCGCTCCTACACCCCGTCAATGTGGCATTTCCAGTTTTCGAATAAGTTTTCTTGTGAAAATTAGACTGTATAAGTTAGTTTTACAAAAGAGGGCCGAGAAAGGATGGGGGGGTGGGGGTGGACACACGGCAACTAAGTATTTGCATTCCCCGTAATTTTATTCTCAATGAAAATACTTTCGAGAAGCCACAGATAAGGAAGGACCGGCTACACGGAGCCGTACCGCACCGGCGCGGACGAATCGTCGAGAGAGCATCGCTCGGTGCGAATCTTGTAACCAGGCACCAACCACCGGAAATAAATGTTCGGGAGCTTCCGAACTTTGTTTTCATGCTAACCACTAAGCACTGTAGGGATGGGCGAAACAGTGATTTTACGATATCGGTGATCACAGTGACCTTGATTTTAAAAGAACAGTGATTTATACCAGTGATTGGCAAGTCACTGTGTCAGCACTTGTAAACTAGGCATTTCTTTCACAGCCGTTGCACGTGTGACGCTGTAGTCATTGTTTAAAACATTACGTAAAAGATAAACAATATTATATACAACATTCCATTCGGCTCTCGGGCTAGAAAATGCGGTGCGGTGCGGATCAGCTCCGTGTAGCCATAGCTTTACCCGGTGGGTGCGAGTTGAATTAAAGTGAAAGTAAATAGTATATAATTACTGAATTAATACCTGGTACCGGAAGGTGATAACACCACTTACCCAGGTACATGAGTGTACTAAACGGGGTCAGGTGAGCGTTGTCTTGTAAGGCCAGCTCCCACGAGACTATAACAATGCGGACACCCACCCGACGCGGCGGCGGCCCAGCGCCAAGGTCGTCATTGACGGGTGGGTTTAGAGTTCGAATTCTAGCAGGGTGAACCGGGAGATGGTATCCCTCTTTTGATTTATTAATATGGTTTATATCCTCTCTCCATTCTAGTGCGGTCAAGTTAACTTTAAACCACTCTCCCTATCCTTATATCTTAGGTTAAGCGGTTAATAACACTTTCGTTGTCGGCCTTGGTGATCTTGGGGTAAAGAGCTTGCCTCAGGATCCGATGTTCGGAGGTTTAAACTCAGCCGGGGTCGATGGGAGAAATACCTTTCCCAGCAAAATTGGTATGCTCTTTTGCTCTCGCTCATAGACATTCTCGTGTGTTGCTATAATCAGACGGTTCATAAAGTGCACGTTAAATACCTTAAGTAAATAAAAATTCTCTAGTTTACTTTATTGTCCATCAAAAGATCTACAATTTCAAGCTTTCAGTTAAATGTCGCAACTTAACAAATATTAC